>CAJNOP010001195.1:0-16589 GCA_905250075.1 Rotaria sp. Silwood1
GGGTGTGGGGTGTGGGTGTGGGTGTGGGTGTGGGTGTGGGTGTGGGTGTGGGTATTAGTATCAAATGAATATCACACCGGTAACTACACCCCCACCCACAGCGGCACCCAGAGGAATGGTGACGGAAAAAAAAATCGTTTAATTCCGGTCCGAAATACTGCTTTCATGAAATCCGTGAAATAGCCCAAAACTGAATGTTTTCTTGCTGGATTATTGGACGTGGGTGTGACCCAAAAAAATACCGCAATAGCCTTTTTATATGATAAATGTTCATATTGGAACATGCATTATTTGCTAAATCGGCATCCATAGTTCCTGTTTGTCTGATCGACAAGAAACAGTTTCTTTGCACGTATTCGCATCTTTAACTTTGATTACTAAACGTCAATGTTATTTTTCTCTTAATCTTTATCTTTAAATTAAAAGAAATACAAAACTCATTTACAATTTCCTTTGTACAGTTTCAAGATTTTCTCGAAATCTTTGCAGATTAGGATGATTTGAGGGTAGTGAACGATTTCCGATATCTAAAGCGCGTTGAAAAAACGAAAAAGCTTTTGAATATTCGGTAGTCTTGTAATACAATTTACCGATATTGTTGTAAAGAGTAGCCAAATCAGGATGATTTGGGGGAAGAGTGTTTTTTAGGATTTCAAGTGCTTTCTCTTGAAATAAGAGTGCTTTCGAATACTCCTGCATGTTTTCATATACCAAACCGATGTTGTTATAAGAAGTAGCCAAATCAGGATGATTTAAAGGAAGAGCTTTTTCTCGAATTTCAACTGCTTTTTCATGATACGAAAGTGACTTTGAGTACTTGCCTAATTCGATATATACCAAACCAACATTGTTGTAAAAAGTGGCCAAATCAGGATGATTTAGGGGAAGAGTTTTTTCAATGATTTTAAGTGCTTTTTGATAACATGAAAGAGCTTTCGAGCAGTCGTTCATATCGTAATACACTAAACCAATGTTGTTATAAGACGTAGCCAAATCAGGATGATTTGGAGGAAAAGTTCTTTCTCGAATTTCAAGTGCTTTTTCATAATACAAAAGTGCTTTTGAGTTTTCCCTTATATTGCTATAAACTGCAGCGATATTGTTATAGGATTGAGCAAAATCAGGATGATTTGAAGGAAGAGTTTTTTGTCGAATATTAAGTGCTTTTTCATGGTATGAAAGTGCTTTCGAGTAGTCGCCCATCTTGTAATAAACTAAACCGATGTTGTTATCAGAAGTAGCCAAATCAGAATGATTTGACGGAAGAGTTTTTTCTTGAATTTCAAGTGCTTTTTCATAAAATAAAAGTGCTTTTGAATAGTTTCCCATTTTGTCATACATGAAACCAATATTGCTGTAAGAAGTAGCCAAATCAGAATGATTTGGAAGAAGAGTTTTTTGTCGAATTTCAAGTGTTTTTTCGTAATATGAAAGTGCTTTCGAGTATTCTCCCATGTCCCCATACAAAATACCAATGTTGTTGTAAGAAATAGCGAAACTGACGTGATTTGGAGAAAGAATTTTTTGCCGAACATCAAGTGCTTTTTCATAGTATGATAGTGCTTTTGAATAGTCGCCCATCTTGTAATATAAAATACCGATATTGTTATAAGAAGTAGCTAAAGCAGGATGATATGGAGGAAGAACTTTTTGTTGAATTTTCATCACTTTTTGATAATATGAAAGTGCTTTTGAATACTCGCCCATATTGTCATATAGAAAACCGATGTTATTATAAGAAGTGGCTAAGTCAGGATGATTTGAAGGAAGAGTTTTTTGCCAGATATCAAGGGCTTTTTCATAATATGAAAGTGCTTTTGGATAGTTTTCCATATTATGATGCAGCCTGCCGATGTTGTTATAAGACGTACCCAAATCAGAATGATTTGAAGGAAGAGTGTTTTGCCAGATCTCAAGAGCTTTTTCATAATACGAAAGTGCTTTGGGATACTCGCTCATGTTGTCATAGATGAGACCATGAGAGACGTAAGAAATAGCAAGATCAGGATGGTTTGGAGGACGATATTTTTGAAAGATTTTAAGTGACTTTTCAAGTAATGTAATTGCTTCTATATATTCTCCTTGTCCATTCTTGACAATTCCTAACATATGATATAAGTGGCCTTTTTCATCTTCACTATTAGGCCGTTCAATTAGTATATTATATAATTCTTGGGCTTTGTTAAACTGGCCTAATTTAAAGAGCACTGCACCTAATTGATACCAATCTTCTTGATCGGGAAATGTCTCTTTTCGTATGCGCTCAGTCAGTTCATGTAATTGTGGGTCGTTATCGCTGGTTAGTGTTAGGTTGGCCTGCCAGAAACGTTCATCTCCGTTTATTTTCTTCATCTCTTCAATACGAAAAACGGAATGCATGGAGAAGAGAATTTCCTCTTCTGTCTTAAAATAACTGTCGTTGATAGCGTTGCCGAAAGGAATCGAGGGTGTTGAAGGATTGATAGCTATTTTGAAGAAGACACCTATTAAATCAGGATCAGATAGAATACTTTCAGCGAAGGCAAAGGATACTAGTTGATCAAGACTTGTGGACAAAAAATTATTAAAGGATATTAATCCGCCTTTTGATTTGATGAGTTGATCAAAGTCCGTCTTGGACAAACCTTGCCCGCGAAATACGGTGAAAGAATTCGAATAGTTTTGTTCACCGTATTGTTCAGAGTATAGGCGGACGAGATGTTGGTGTAGATCTCGAATGAAGAATCCCATTCGTATGATAAGATCTATTTCCATTGTTCGTAGTGCTCTATTTACCATGGAATAAAGAAAGCAGTCGCAAGTATACCACCAAATTGGTGAGTGGTCATGATATTCTTTGCGGAGTTTTTCGACAGTTTGTAATGCAGTAATATTACCAACAAATTGTTCACGACAGTAGTTAAGAAATTCATTAATATGAATTTCTTGGAAGTCAATACTAAGTAGAATTTCCTTCAGTATCTGCGTATACATGAAGGATTGGTCGAGTTCATCGAGATTCTTTTTTTCAGCTTTATCATCCGACTTGATGAAACTCATGAAGACCATATTTTGTTCACATTTTTGAACATCCTTTTTCAGTGCTTCATAAATCTGTATGATATTAGTGAAGACACCTTTTACTTTGGACCATTGTTTCACCCACTGTTCATATTCAATCTTATTTTCACAAACAATGTAAACATAACTTACTTGTTGAATGCTTTCAACAAAAGGAACAATAATTTGACTAAATGTTTTGGAGACAATGAAGAAGACCTTTTCTTCTTTAATGTCGGTAATAAAATCAATACATTCATCGGCATCAGTGAATATATTAACTGTATTGATTGCCTGCTGTAGTTGTATGATTGAATTGCAGCAATCTTGATTGTTTGTATTGTCGATACTTTCATCCAACCATACAAGGAGGAAATTTTGGACTCTACGAGTATAAAATGGCTTGCTCTTTTCATCCATACTGTTCGCTGTCTGATAAATAAAAAAACGCTTGAATTTATATTAGTAATATGTTGGATTTTTCTTCCTCTTAGATTTCTCTACTTATTTTTTTCTTATTGCCTTCATTTTCGTTTTTCGCTTTCAATTAAGCGTCTCAGCGTGTTCTATTGACTGTCTCGTCACAAGAAAAATCTGAAAAATAAGCCGTCTACTTGTTTATTTATATGCCACGTATTCTCTCTTCTTTTTCTTTCGTCGATTATTTCAATAATTTTTCTTTCTTCCAACATTTAACCATATTGTGTAAAAGTACATAAAGGGAAGGGGTAAGAGTGAGTGGAGCATGTCACGAACAAGATTTCGATCATACTCAAGCGTCTTCACTACATGGCTCTGTCTATGTCGATTCTTGTGCACAATGATCTCTGCAAAGCAGAAGAAATTATAGACAAAGTATAAGAGGGTGGGGTGTTCGTGTGGGTATCTGTATTTCATTCACACCTAAACCCACACCCCCAGACCAACACCCACCCCATACCCACAAGATAGTTGAAATGAGTAAAGCATATTCATAATTTCATCTACAGCTCCATACAACACTATTTGTCAGCTTGTGCTTCTTTTTTATTTCTGTTCTTTTTTGACTTATTTCTCTATTCACGTGAAGGAAAGGCACAAAAATAATAAAGCGAAGAAACGAAATCATATTCAAAACTGTTCATATTGAAAGGTAGGAAGCGCATTGAATTCTTAACAGAATTCATATGATGCGGCGATTTTTTCTAGTTTATTAGAAAGAAAAATTGGAAAAAAACGATGAACTTTTCATAATTTTACTCATGATTACTATGGTTATTTTTCTACCTTGAGGGTGTGGATGGGTGTGGGTGTGGGGGTGGGAGTGTGGGTGTGGGTGTGGGTGTGTGGGTGTGTGTATGGGTGGGTGTGGGTGTACTGTATGTCTTCATCCGCACCCATACCCATACCCACTCACACACCACACCCACACCACCCACACGCACCCACACCCACACCCACACCCACACCCACACCCACACCCACACTCCACACCCCACACCCACACCCACACTCACACCCACTCACCCACACCCACTAATACTTCACATTAAATCTAGTAAAGAACTATGTAAACAAGTTAAAATTTTATAGATATATGTTGGATTAATACAATCACAAAGTTGTTCATCATAACAAATATAATCAGGTATAATTGATGTTTTTATATTTGTTTTTTCTGAAATATTTTCATATAAAAAACGGATATGATTTAAATATACTGGATTTATAGGAAATTGAAATATAAAATCACAATATTTAATATAATCATAAATAAAATTATTTAGAAATAATGTTTCACATAATATTCCATGAGTTTGTTTAATAAGTTTAGTTAGACACATCATCGCAATTGAACAATTAATTGATAAATAACCTTGATTTGATATTGATTTAATTAATGAAAGATGACGTCCATTATGACATTTATTAAATGTTTGCACACATTGTCCATCTCCACATGGAAAATCACGCCAATTAGTTCGACATGAATGTTCTTCACAACGAAATGTTGGATCTTGAAAACAATTATTTGGATATGAAACATCAGTGAATTCATCTGAACGATCAAGACAATCTGCATCACCAAAACCATTTTCCTAAAATTTTTCTGGAATACATAAACCATTATGACATCGATATTCATTTTCTTCACATTCATTTATTGCCATATCAAAATAATATGCTTCATCTAAACCTTCATTCATACAATCAATACATCCATCACATACTTCACGCCAATCAAGACAGAATGGTTTGTCACCACGATCACATTTTATATGAATATAACATGGTAATTCTATCGACATATTTGATGAATCATTTAATGATTTATTTAATATTAAATTCATTTTCAACAATATCATTTATTGACATATATTCACTATATTCAAATGAATATTGACATTTTAAACCAAACCATGGTTTTGAACAATTATAATATAATTCATTAGATAACGATAAATCCATTTCATCTAAATACAATTGATATTTTTCAACTAAATCAATTGGAGCTGACCATGATATTAATTCTTCTATGCTTATATTTGAAATACGTAATTCTTCAAATGTTAAATATTGATCTCGTTTATTAACAAGATTTCGAAATAAACTTTCGCTTGTATTTATTGGTCGAAAACAATGTGGAATTAATTCGTTGATTATATTTGATAATTCTTGATAAGCTAATTTTTCTTTAGTTACACGATAATATAGACAATCAAACTGTAAACTATGACCGTTAATTAATTCATCAGTATCATGAATAATTAATTAACCATTAATTATTATTGATAGCAAATATATTTTCAACAAAATAACGATGTTCATCTTCGAACGATCTCAAATATTCTGTGGAAACAGTGAATATTTTATTAAGGAAAAAAGTCAAATCATTCGATATACCTTTTGAAGGTTAACATTCTTTGTGACATAACTAGGCAACAAAGATGATTGTCACGTTTCAATAAGTTTTTTTTTTTTTCTATTAGAAAAAAAATTTAATAGTGATATTTTTCAATGACATTCTCTATACGTGTCATATACAGACAAATTGTTTGTCAAGTATTGAATTCATTAGTTAATAGTACAATACTATCTGTATGTGGTTATATAATCAAAGAATTTATTAATAGATCATTCAGATGGAGTTGTGACTTTCTATCTAAAACGTGTTAATCTAAGTTCCTCTTCATCAATTCATAATACAGATTATATATGAATAGACACACCATTTTGTCTGTTCTAATAAATATCTTCTACACTTGATACGCATAATTTAGATTCAACATATTGAAAACATGGCAAATCAGAATATTTGAACAAAATAAAATTCTGTATTGTTTTATTCGGATTCATATTAAGATTTTATGATCGATATCTTTTGTAATCTTGATCAATACTAAAGAGGGAACGTCCCCAAGTGATTAAAAGCTTTAGAGCCCATGTTTTGTCCAGTGGTAGGGGACCCATAGACTAGAACAAACCCCAAAGGGTTTGTCCGAAGATTGAGTTTTCATTGAGATATTGAATTGGGAAGTTACAAGTATTCTAAGCATGTTTCACTACATTTTATTTTTCTGCATATTTTAGCTAAGGGTTGATATAACTTGAAAATTTTTTCATGATTAGCTGACATGATCCTTTGATTCTGCTAAGAGAGTAAAGCTTTTATAGTTCATCAATACCACCTTATCAAATCGTAACATTATTCCACTTCCCTTGAAGAAAACTTTGTCTACTACTTAAAATCTAAATGGTCAATCTACTTGTTGCATTTATTTTTGATACAAGAGATTGTTTAGCAATGAAAATGATATTCTTCGAAGAAATGAGATTCACAAAACAACTGTCTTCAATGAGCACAATTAACAAACGAAGAATGATAACAGCCAGAGACATGGCACACATGAGGATCAAAATCAAAACAGACATCTTTCACGGTTAGAAAATCACCGGGATGTTTGTCTGTATAACCAGCGACAAACCAAGAGAAAAGAATCATTTTTTTGAAAACGATAGCAGATAAAATATGCAGAAAAATAAAATGTAGTGAAACATGCTTAGAATACTTGTAACTTCCCAATTCAATATCTCAATGAAAACTCAATCTCTGGACAAACTCTTTGGGGTTTGTTCTAGTCTAAGGGTCCCCTACCACTGGGCAAAACATGGGCTCTAAAGCTTTTAATCACTTGGGGACCTTCCTTCGTAAGTTACCGGAATTATGCATGAGCAAGAAAGGATTCACCCTTCCAACATCTTTGTTAAGGCTCGAAGTCCCTAGTGATTTGCTGCGAGTACGATTATGAAATGATAAAGTGTTAAAATATCTCTCAATTCTAATATGATTTAGTTTTTTCTCAGTTTCTTTAGACTGAATTGTTTTTTCTGAATATTCAATGGAAATTAGTTAACGCTGAAATTTCTTCACTTAAGGACAAAGACAAGTATCAAACTGGATTTTTACGAAACTCATTGTTAACCTCTGGATAGATCTAAAATCTTCTTCAAGGATATTGGCCATACTTTCTTTGAATCCATCCAACGAAGTTTGGGTGGTAAAAAGAGTATTTCATGAACAGGGAGATAAAATAAAAATATAAAAATTTTTATTTATTTAGAAGCATTCAGCACTACTTCTATAATTATCAATTCCAAAAACAGATTTTACGACAGAAAATGTCTATATAGATTACAATAAAATTCAAAGCTCAATGAATAGTCGTAACTCAAATGTAATGCATGTGCAAATATTAGTGTGTATTTTATCATCGCAATAATAAAAAAATGCGAAACAAATATAAGAAAAGAAAACGTAGAATATATAAAAAAAAACGAAATATATGTAATGATGAGCACGTGGAGCGAAAAAAGTCGTCTATGTAATGAAGGTCATTCTTCATGGATTCATGCACATAAACGTTTGCGAAAATAAACGCAAGTAATGTCGTGAGTAATAAATACAGAATAAAATCGATTGCAGTCATATACAACAAAATTTGCTACACTCCAATATCATATAGCACGTAAGTATATTTAGTTTCTAACATAATTAGACTAGTAAGAAAATTACAGTTAAAAATAAGCAGTGGTTGTCAACACGAAGAAAAAAGACAGATTATAAAAATGTGGTATATGATAAATATAAAGTAGTTTTAAGAGAGTTCCATTTGCTGACACTCAGAATATGCAATCGGTTCTCTTGGTTTCAAAATCTCATATGCATAAAAGTTTTATTTTAAACCATGTGAAACAGAGTAACTATTACTATGCATATTTTTCAACACGACTACCAAGAATGACAGATATGATTTTTACTTGCTCTATGCTACAGACTGATCTAGACAGGTTAGAGAGATAAAATGAGTCAGACATGCCGAAATTCACGGACACTCTAGACTGATGCAAACGTAACTGCAGGACCTTTCTTGGTACGATGACTAGTTAGGATAGGCATTTTCAATGTTTTGAAATAGTTATACTGTCCATGTTTAGCAATTATTTGTTTCCTAAGTCATGCTTCCTTACTTCTAGCCTGATATGTAGACACTTGGCTAATCTGTTACCACGGCTTTGCCAGTAAGACTCCTAAAACAAAAATGGTCGAGACAGTAGAGGTCTGTGCATGTCGTAGCCACAATTCAGAAAAGGAACGATGTTAATCTAAAATCATTTAACAATAATAATTACAGGAGGACTTCGTTTCACTAATTGTATTCATTGATTTAGGAATCATGAATAAGCAAAAAACGACAGCAACTATTATCAATGATGAAGCAGAAATGTCTAGTACCAACACTGTGATCGACACGAACAAGCATGCTGCTATGCTGCCACGACCTGTTCGTCGTTCGCTTCAAAACTCTCTGTTGATATGGCTTGATACCGATCTCGATGAATTCAAAGACCAGTATAAAAAAGCAATAGAACATCTACGTGATATTCTTGTTTCAGTCATTACATTTACAGACGTTGATGAATGTATGAATTTTCTTAGTAAACTTGAAAATGAAAAAGTATTCATGATTGTATCGAGTGTGCTAGGACAACATATAATCGTAGAAATTCAAAAATATCCACAATTAATCTCCATTTATGCTTTATGTGACAATCAATTGATTCATGAGGAATGGATCAAAGCAATACCTAAAGTGAAAGGTGTGTACACACAAATTGAACCGATCTGTGACGCATTACGAATCGATCATGAAGTTCATGATCGAGCTATGATACCGATCAGTTTTAATCGTATTGACCCATTATTCATGTATACACAATTGTTGAAAGAAGCGCTTTTGGATATAGAAGATGATGATACAAAAACTATTAAAGAATTCGTTGAATATTGTCGTCTTGAAGGGGATGCTTCCGAACAAACACTTGAAAAGATCGAAAGAGAATATCGTAATCATTCACCCATTTGGTGGTATACGGGCCCATATTTTATTTACTCAATGCTCAACTGTGGCCTTCGACTAATGGATGTTGACATCATTATGAAAATGAGTTTCTTCATCCGACATCTACATAACCATATCGCAGAGTTACATCATCAACAGCAAGACAGTGTGCAAAGAAACTTTCAAGTCTTTCGCGGACAAGGTTTATCCATAGAGGACTTCGATAAAATGAAAAAAACTGAAGGGGGACTTATGTCTTTCAATAATTTCCTGTCAACGAGTCGCAATCGTGACGTTTCTCTGAACAGCTTTGCACGACCAGCTATAATGAATTCAAATTCAGTGGGCATTCTCTTCGTTATGAACATTGACACAGGTATTTGCGCACAATCATCAATACCATTTGCCAAACTGAGCGAAATTAGCTACTATAAAAACCAAGAGGAAGAAATACTCTTCTCAACACATACGATTTTTCGTATTGATCGCATCGAACGAATCGAAGACGAGAATACTGATCGCTTATGGGAAGTTCATCTCACTATCATTGGTAATCAAGATGACGATTTCAACAAACTTACAGCACATCTGCCAGAAGAGTTCGTGTGGGCAACAGGATGGGCTCGATTCGCTCATATACTTATTCAAACTGGTGAATCTGCCAAAGCAGAACATCTCTATAAGGTGCTCCTTGAAAATGCCACTTCCCATGAACAACGATCAAGTTATAATCTTCAGCTTGGCACAGCGTATCAAAACATGGGCGAGTACTCAAAAGCGCTTTCATCATACGAGCAATCTCTTGAAATCAATAAAATATTTCTTCCTCCAAATCATCCTGAATTGGCTGCTTCTTACAACAACATTGGTGGAGTGTATTTTAGAATGGGCGAGTTCCTTAAAGCACTTTCATTTTACGAACAAGCACTAGACATCCAAAAAATAGCTCTCCATGAGAATCATCCCTATTTGGCTAGTTGCTACAGCAATATTGGTAATGTATATTCCAGCACGGGCGAGTACTCGAAAGCTCTTTCATCGTACGAACGATCACTAGAAATCCGAGCAATAGCTCTTCCACCAAATCATCCTGATTTGGCTGTTTCCTACAACAACATCGGTAATGTATATTCTCACATGGGTCAGTACTCGCAAGCACTTTCCTCGTACGAGAGATCACTTGAAATCAGAAGAATAGGTCTTCCGCCGAATCACCCTGACTTGGCTGGTTTGTACAACAACATCGGTATGGTATATTTTGATATGGGCGAATACTCGAAAGCACTTGCATCGTACGAACGATCATTAGAAATTCAGAAAATAGCTCTCCCTGAGAATCATCCCTTGTCAGCTATTTCCTACGAAAACATTAGTAGATTGTATGATAAAGTCGGCAAGCTATCTGAAGCACTTTCATCATACGAACGAACACTTGATATACAAAGCAAATTTCTCCCTCCGAATCATCCACAATTGGCTTCTTACTACAACAAGATAGGTATGCTGTGTACAAAAATGGGTGACTACGTCAAAGCACTTTCATCTTACGAGCGATCACTTGAAATCACGAAAATAGCTCTTCCACTGAATCATCATAACTTGGCTGCTTCTTACAATAATATCGGGGCAGTGTATGTCTACATTGGCGAGTACTCAAAAGCACTTTCATTGTACGAACAATCACTAGAAATCCAGAAAATAGCCCTCCCTGAGAATCATCCCTTGTTAGCAAATTCCTACGACAACGTCGGTAGAGTGTATGATGAAGTCGGCGAGCTCTCTAAAGCACTCTATTCGTACGAACGATCACTTGAAATCAGGAAAATAGCTCTCCCTCCGAATCATCCCAACTTGGCTACTTCCTACCATAAAATTGGTATAGTGTATGCAAAAATTGGTGACTACATGAAAGCACTTTTATCTCACGAAAGATCACTTGAAATCAGAAGAACAGCTCTTCCGCCAAATGATCCTGACTTGGCTGTTTCATACAATAACGTCGGTGTAGTGTACACAAATATGGGTGACTTCCCGAAAGCACTTTTATATTACGAAAAGGCACTTGATATCGACCAGAAATATCTTGCACCAAATCATATCGACTTGGCTTCTGACTACAATAATATCGGTATGGTGTATGATAAGATGGGTGACTACTCGAAAGCATTGGTATCGTATGAACTATCACTTGAAATCAAGAAAATAGCTCTCTCTTCAAATCATCTCGATTTGTCAAAATCCTACAGTGACATTGGTATACTATATGAGAAGATGGGAGAATACTCAAAAGCACTTTCATTTCTCGAACGAGCATACGAAATCTTGAAACAAAGTCTTCCTCCAACGCATCCAAATGTTGTTAAGTCACAAAGAGATGTTGAAAATTTAAAGAAAAAACTCTGATTTTTATTTTAACCAAGAAAATAAACTAGGCATCTTGAACAATTGACTTGCCAAAGCAAAAAAGTTGCAAGATTTCATGTAGGTGCAACTAAGAAAATCTTCCGTATTTAGTTGGTTTGCACAATGGTCGAAATCAAGAATAATTAGGCAAACATATATTTATGTTTGTATGACTAGTACATTCATGGTCATCGCTTTCGAAAGGAAACGATGATTAAACGGGCACTTCTATCGACGCATTGTATGAAGGCCTAACATATGCACACCTGTATGAGTTTCTAACAGAGCGTTGGATGTTCGAGGAAATGTTCATTTGTTTTAGAGTCACTGCCAAAAGTTCTTTCGGTTTAGAATTTTGTGTTTTTCTGTTATGCAGAGCGCGAAGAAGCAGCAATGGAAAGAGGAACATGGTATGAAACAACGAAGGATAAACGTAGATACAATTGCCTTCATTTTAAGTAGGAATTCATCTGTGAAAATCATTAGAATAGAAATAAATGTAAAAAGAAAAAATTTAATCATTTTTTTCCAAATTTTATAAAAGTAACATTTTAATTCCTTTAAGTCGACGTATTTTGGATAGTAAAAGTTAAAGTAAATCTTTTTTAAATCATTCAGCAATATTTCTGATTATATAGCTTTGATTATGTTATTTTTTGGAAATCAGATATATTTTCTAAAATAATGAGTGTAAGTTTTAAATTCCAGTTCTTGGCAGCCCCGCCTTCCCCTTTCCATTACAGACAAGTCATCATTAGAGACCTCAACAACCGTACAGAAAAGGCTTTAGATTCTATATCATACTTTCATAAATATTCGAAAAAAAGCTATTTTACAGTTTAAAAATCAGGCATCACGACAATAAGTTTAAACGATATACGCAAGTTCCACATTTCCGCTCCTTTGAAGTTGCGGGTGTGGATGCGCATCTTGTTTATACACTTGGCCTAAATCTACACTCATACCTACGCACAACCGCACTGACACCACACCCACACCCCAGGCGAAACATTGTTCAACTGTTTTTTGGTATATTGATTTGATTACAATCACTGAGTGAATGTTACATTTTTATAGTGTTTGTATCATATTTGAAAAATCACTCCAATGTGTATTAATTATGCACAACATGAAAGCTCAGTTTTCGTTTTCTTCTATTAACTGTTTAGCTGAGTAATCTGGTGTCCGACTATCTAATACAATTGAGTTGAATTTAGAATAATCCACGGTGATGTCTCCATGCGAATCAGATCGAAAGATGGAGTCAAAACTTGCTCCCCAGATAATTTCACTTGGTATATAAGATGTTCTCGTTTGTGTTGTTGATCCGGTAGATTCAATGATCCCTTCAAATACAACTAAGATTTCAAATCTAGCTGTTGCTAATTGTTTTTTGTCCATAAGCTAGAGTGGACTCTTGAAATCAATACGGTGTTCGATAGTTAATGGCCACATCAAAAGCAGACGATCTCGACCAGTATCCAAGCCTACATTCATATCCAGTATATTCAATGGAATCTTTTCTTTCTCATTCGTGACTCGTTCAGCGATGAAGTACATTCGAACATGAGCCTCAACTAAAGTCGATCGTGGTCTAATATCAGCAATTCGAACCTGAAGTGTCAAGTATCGATCACGAAGAAAAATGACAGCTTGTCGAGACCAAATCAGAGTGCGACGACGATTTTTCGGTCGAGCCAGCTTACTATAGTCAATACCAGCCCACAATGCTTGCATCACGAGACCAAAACAAGTGTGAATTGCTAGAAGAATAACACCACTTTCACATTGTTCGGTCACTGACCTTGTACCATAGCCGATCGTTTGTTGAGTTTCAATTGAAAAAAGAACGACTCCTACTAATGTTCTCACGCCAGCCACGCATGGTATCCAAGTACTATTTGCTGAATTATGAGAAAAGTCACCATGAATATGCATGATGAGAAACCAAAATCCAGCAAAGATGAGCCAGGAAAGGACAAATGACAATGCCAGCAAGCTTAAAATCGAACACCATCCGAACTCCAATAATGATGTAAAGAAATCTCGTAAATGTCGATGACGCCGTTGTTCAATATTTAACCTAGAACAAACAACGTCGATGGATGCATACAAATACTGAATGATATACCTGATCAGATTAATATCACCTTCTTTAGTAAATAAACGTCGATAATTCAAGTTAACTCCTATAAAGAAGCAATAAAAAACAAACAATAAGTAATTGTATAGATTGTTACTTGACTGTTGGCTCTGCTGCAATCTTGAAAATGAAAAACAAACTAACGATCAAAATTGTTGAAATAAAATAGGAACCTTACGGATGAACAGCAGAAGTTTGGTGGCTTGTGAAAGATTTTAAACTACAGATTTTGAACGATATTTAAAAAAAATATCAGATAAAATTCTTCATCTTACTTGATGGTTTCTTCTTTGGTGACTCTTTTTGTCATTGCGTTGCGAATCTATGCTTGTTTTATCTTTAACTAAACTTTATATAAATGATATTTATGAGTGTTCTCTTCATGCAAAGTATAGATCTATCTCTTATCATTGACAAACGCATTGTTTTGCTTAATGTCGAACAAAAACAAACATAACAGAAGCGTTGCACAAAACATTTAATGTCAAACGTGGGTGTGGGACGTGGTTTTAAATACGAATGGGAGTAGTTCTTGTCTACATTCTTATCTGCACTCAAACTGTTTCATTCGCTCTTGCGCTGAACCAAGGAACATTTAGAAGTGAGTGGAGACATGAATGTTACTCACATTTTGATTCGGCAGTTTATTATAAATGAGCAAATTCAATTGTTTTCCAAATATAGTACAACTAAGATAAGTACAATAATCACTCATTCATGTTTAGAAAGAATATGAAGATACATTTACAAATTCAGCATTCAATAACTTCAATTTAAATAATAAAGCAATATCATAGAAAGGGTCTAGTTTTCACATTCAGAAAAGTAATATACAAAAGTTCGAATTACCAACAAACGATCTACTCATAGAAATTTTGCACTCATTTGATCTCCTTAACCATCGATATTAGGACAGGTCAATTTTGGAATTTTGCTTCGTCTATTATGAGATAAGCATCCTCACACCCCATCCATGTCTATCGGTATCTTATCGTATCTATTTCACGTTGCATAATCTAGAAAGAATGTTAACGGTAAACATGATCAATATGTGATTATGTAGAGAATTAAAACAATATTGACCCATACTACTGGTTTTCATATTAGATTTATAAAAGACGAAATTATGGATATTATAGTTATCATTTGAAACACACAAAGTGATAGATTCTCTGATACTGGTGGTCTCTAAAAAGATAAAATGAATACATAAGAATGTGCACAATTTGATGCTCTGCTTGTCGAATTTACTGAAAGTAAAGTCTAAGCAGATGGCAGATATATCACCCTGTGTAAGACTATTATTAGTACAATACTCATTTTACCCTATTATCATAGACTATGTAATTGTTTAACATTATATGAAAACCAATAAATACTTATGGTCAGCAATAAAAATGAAAAAGCTGAGCCTCCATCAATATTGTTGAAATCAAAATATAAATTCTAATAAACCAATCAATAGGAAACCACAAAGAAACGTCATTTAGAAATTAATAGTGAAAAAATTGGAAGCACAAAGTACCAATTGTAATTGAAAAATGTTATAAAACTTATTTTCAAAAATTCAAACATCGAAACATTAACTACGAAACAAGTCAATCACACAAAGTGAAGGAAGTAGTGCTTTGTGTTATTATTTAATAAAAACTAACTTGATTTTTTGTAAAAAATGGCGTGGCTGTTATCTAAAATGATATCCTCACTTCAACATCATTATCTTATGTTAAAAAACACAAAATGGTTGTTAGTTTGGGTATATATTTTCTTTTTCTATGCATATGCGTACCCACACATCCATACCTTGATAACTATATGTAGGCATGAAAAGAAACTGTTTATTTTCTTAAAATTAAATTGCAACTCTGCACAGAATATGGCCAAAACAATAAAAACATATTGTTTTCAAGTTTAGTTTCAAATTAGTCTATGTAAAAGATTATTTATTTGCGATTAGGATAATTATTCACGGCGAAAGTGGTGCTGAGTCGTTTGTCTAAGACGAACAGTAGCTTCAGAGAATACTTTTCGATAGAATCTAGACGGTAAAATAAAGATTATGAACAGAAGCGTTGGTGAAACGAATGAAATGAAATAAGCACTGAGATATAGCCAAGGATTTTGGGCTGATTTCATACATGCTGAAACAAGTGAAATGATTAGACGTGGTATAGCAAGGATGACTAGAACAAGAGAACTTAATAATCGATGTTTGTATCGATGAAATTGTTCCCATAGATGATTCCTATATGTTTCCTCTCTTCATAGTTCGATTTTCTTCGAGCTATAAAGACAATTATCAATAGAATAGAGATAATATTAATTTTGTGTTAGCGCAGGGTGTGGGGTGTGGGTGGGTGTGGGTGTGGATTGGGTGTCAATCACATCCACATCCACACTCACACCCACATCCACACCCACACCCAAATTTTTGCATTTCATTTTATTATCACTTAGTAGGTTGTATTAAAAAACACAATATACCACAAGATGCAGCGTGAAAAGCTCTACAATTTATAAAGGACCGCTTATTTTATAGTCGCACTTTTTATTTTCAAAATGGACAAAACTCTGAGCGACCAAATGTCAACATTGTGAAAACGAGATGCTTTTTTGGTAAAAGA
>CAJNOP010001195.1:16689-44627 GCA_905250075.1 Rotaria sp. Silwood1
AGTGAACAAAGTTAATTAATATATTTTGTTATTCATATGAAAACGATAAAATAAAGTTTCATTGAATCAAAATTAAATTTTATTTAAATGCAATTCTCAAGTCTTTTTCCTTTAAATGGCATTGAATTTTCGTACTAATTGGATTATTATGTAGTTCTAAATTGATCAACGTCTATGCACAAAATGAAAGATATTAAGAAAATAATTTATGAAAGCAGAGATTTTTACTTGATTATCATGTAAAATTTCTACCAATTGTCGTGCTCCATCATCTTCAATTTGATTTTGAGAAAGATTCATTCTAGTAAGTACCTATGAGAAAAACGAATCTTGTAGATATGTGTTCAAGTAACATAAAATGAGACAATATTTAAATTTACTTTATTCTGTTGTAAGCCTAGAGCAATATTTTGTGCACCATGGTTTGTGATCCTATTCAATGATAAATCAAGTTCTTTAAGTGTCTATATGAAGAAAAAAAAGAATGTTAGAAGAAGCAATGCTGACGGAAAATAATATTATGCCGTATTCTTTCGTAACAAATCGATCAGGCAATATGTTCCTTCATCACCAATTTTATTATTTTGCAGTTCTAATTTAGTTAATATCTAAAACAATTAATAAAACTTTAAAGTTCAAATGCTAAAAAGGAGTCACTAGTTCACTTTGTTATCAATCAATGCATCAGCAAGATATTCGAAACCTCTATATCCAACCATGTTCGTATTCAAAATCAATGAGCAGATTGTCTAAAGAAAGAAAAATCTTCGATCTGCCAAATAGGCAAGCAATGAAACCAACTGTAGTATTATTCCGTAATATATTACCAAGATGTTGAGCACCTTCTTCTTCAATTTGATTGGAAGAAATATTTAATTCAATAATTGTCTGCAATATAAGAATAATTTCAATTGTCCTTTCGACTAATTTTTAAATGAATCTACTTACAGTGGTAGAATGCAAATAATCAGCGAGATATTTTACTCCTTGGTTGCTGATTTGATTATTTTGAAGACTCAGTTTTTGTAGTGTCTATATATTGAAAATCGAGCGAAATATAAACGGATCTTCGCATCTTTATTTTACTGTATTTTTCAATAAAGCATTTGCAATATGTTTTAAACCAAAGTCTCCAATTTGGTTTTCATCTAGGATCAATTCAACAACGGTCTATTCAAAAGTAATTCTTTAGTATAGGAAATAATCAATGTTAACAAACTTGATTTTCTTGAAACTCATTCGCCCAATACTCCATGTTTTTGTCTCCAATGTTCCGACTTCTCAAATCTACTATGCTATGTGTCTACAACTAAATAATGGTAGAGATCAAAGAAAGTACCAATACCCTCACCATGACATGTCTCATCTCATACTTCATTTCAACAATTGTACACAAACTACTTTGGTTCTTGTCTAGACGAAGTTCTAATAGTGTCTGAACAAGAATCTGTTGATGCATAACAATCTTCGTCAGCAACATAATTTACCTTGTTCATTTTCAGAGCATCACGAAAATGTTTTGCTCCAATGTCGCCTATATCATTGTTTTGCAAATTCAGAGTGACGAGTGTCTTCGAAAATAAACAACTAATAGTTACATATCTTGTTCAAACTTTTCAACCATCATTCGAAAAATATGATTGTATAGAATAATGTTAACAAAAGACGGCTCAATATTGAAACATACGGGATTATTCCGTAGAAGAATAGCAAGATATTCTGCTCCGATATCTCCAATTCGATTTTGTCGAAGATTTAATGTTGTTAGTATCTAAATAATTAAATGGATCATTTGCGTTTTGAAATTTAAAAACAAAAGAATATTTATATTAAATATTATTTTAATTTCGTTAAACTTAGTCATTTATTCGTTGACATTGAAGTATGAATCAAAACCAAGACATTCAAATTTCTGAATATCTTCATTATATATTTTACAAGATGATTTAACAACACGACGTACCCTATTATTTTGTATCGCATCAGTGAGATGTTTCACTCCGTTGTCTCCGATTACATTACAACTGAGGTCCAATGATGCGAGTGTCTTGACAAGAAAAATAATTTAAATGTAGAAGATTTTTTAAATTCAATCTAGTATTCACTATGTTATTTTGTAAGATATCAGCAAGATATTTCACTTCATCCTCTCCGATATGATTATGTTGTAAGTTCGCTGTAACGATTGTCTATTAACAAATAAAAATATATTCAATTGCATAAAAGAAAAACTAATGAATTACTTTATTATATTGTAATACATCAGCCACATACTGTGCTCCTTTACCAGTTATATGATTTCCTTGAAGATTTAGTATAGTGAGTGTCTGTCGATGGAATCAATCATATTTTAGGAAAAAAGAGAGTGAATGAAGAATTATTTACTTTGTCACATTTCACTTTTTGCACTGTTTCAACAATAAAACAAAGGTTGCTTCGATTTTCTCGTAGCTCGATATTCGCAAGCGTCTAAAGAAATAAAAGTAAAGACATGATAACATAGTATCGAATTATTTCTTACTATATTATTTCTTAATGCATGAGCTATTAGTTCTATTCCTACGTCACTCATGTCATTATATGCAAGAATAAGTGAAATCAGTGTCTGTAGATATAAGATAAAGATTTTTCGAAAACGAAATTTATGACATATACACACATTATTAGTTTTTAATGCTTCAGCTAGATACTGTGCTCCTTTATCATCAATCTTGACTTTGTCGATTGTTAATGAACTTAGCACCTTTACAAAATAATGCAAGGTAATATATAGATGAAACAGGCAAACGGATGATATACTTTATTATGCCGTATTTTATGAGCCGCCTCAACAATCATACATAAATAATTAGGATTTCGACTTAGTTTAAGTTTTTTGAGTGTCTAGAAAAAACAATAAAGCTAAAGAAGAGTAGAAAAAACGTTAGTAAGAGAATATACAAGATTATTTTTGTGCAACATAGCAAGATGTTCTGCTCCATTCTGGCCAATTCGATTTTCTTGAAGATTTAGTTCGACAAGTGTCTATTTGAAACGTGAGATACAAGTGTAAGGAAATTTTTATAGTGCTATCTTTTACCGTATTCTCTAATAAAGCATCGGCGAGATACTTTGCGCCAAGATCATTAATTCGATTTGTAGCTAGATTTAATATGGTGAGTGTCTATAAAAATGAGGATATGTAAAACTACTAAATGTGAAAAAAAAGTAGAATCACGTAAATATATTTTGACAAAATGATGGTATAGAGCAGTGTTAACAAAATGAAGCTATTACATTAGAACATACTTTATTTTTTCGTAGGAAATCAGCAAGATATTCTGCTCCCTTATTCCCAATTTCATTTCGTTGAAGACTTAACGTTGTAAGTGTCTATAATGAAAATGATAACTTACTTAATAAATACGACAATATTAAATTCGAGATTCGCTCAATTGAGATCGAAAGTTTAATTGAAATGAACATACCTATAATATTTCCAATATCCTGATAATAAATCAATCCATTTCACAAATTACATTTCATAACACAACAAATCTGATATAAAAATATATCTCCTCGTTTACCATAGCGAATGTGACTCATTAAAAATTTATTTTACGAAAACGAACGCCTAGTAGCATTGAAGACAAAGCATATGCAATTGGAGACTATGTTCTGCTTGTCTTGTTCATCTCTGATATTTTCATTCATTTGATACTATATCTTTCCCTTTCCTCTTTCTGCACTCAACTAATCTTTTGTTTGCTATGCAGTTTTATGAAACTTTATTGTTATTTTACTATTCGAAGTGCGCACTGCTTGTTGCCCACATTCGATCAATTATGAGAATAACAGAACGAATATCATCAAATATATATCTTATAGATAGATTTAACAACCAAGAAGCGAGTAATACCATAAAACATACCATATTAGTTTTAATGACATCAGCAAAATATTCGACTCCTTCATCTTCAATTTGATTGTTCTTCAAATTGATTGTGTGAATGGTCTATTAGAAACAAACATTTGATTGTATAAAAGAAAATCTAATATATTACTTTGTTATGTTGAAGAGCCTCGGCCAAATACAGTGCTCCTTTACATGTTACATAATTTCTTTGAAGGTTTAGTGTAGTGAGTGTCTATTGATTGAACCAATCACATTTTGGAAAAAAAACACGCGAATGAAAAATATTTTTACTTTATCACATTTTATTCGTTGTGCCATTTCAACGACAATACAAAGATTGCTTCGATTTCCTCGTAGCTCGATATTCGCAAGCGTCTAAAGAAATAAAAGTAAAGACATGATAACATAGTATCGAATTATTTCTTACTATATTATTTCTTAATGCATGAGCTATTAGTTCTATTCCTACGTCACTCATGTCATTATATGCAAGAATAAGTGAAATCAGTGTCTGTAGATATAAGATAAAGATTTTTCGAAAACGAAATTTATGACATATACACACATTATTAGTTTTTAATGCTTCAGCTAGATACTGTGCTCCTTTGTCATCAATATTAAGTCTTTCAAGGTTGAATGTACTCGGTGCCTGAAACAATAGTGTGAGATAATATATAAATGGAATAGAAAAACGAATGATGTACTTGATTATGTCGTATTTTATGAGCCGCTTCAACAATTAGACATAAATAACTAGGATTTCCGCTCAACTCAAGGCTTTTCAGTGTCTAATAATAACAAAATTTACAACTAAATATAAAAAAAGATCGAACAATATATATACGCTATTATTTTGCTGTAAATTAGCAAGATGTTCTGCTCCATTCCGGCCAATTCGATTGTCTTTCAGATTTAGTTTGAAGAGTGTCTATTTAAAACATGGAATAAAATATAAGCAAATTATTATTATTATGTGTTACTTTATTATTCAATAAAGCATCGGCGAGATACTTTGCACCAAGATCTCCAATTTCATTTTCAGCGAGATTCAATTCGGTTAGAACCTATTTTACAATGCTTGTTAGTTATAGGAACCAGTGTATTACGTATAGAAATCTTCTAATATAGGTTATATGTTCCTCTGCCATTACAAGTAAAATTTATAAATATGATGTATAAATCTGCACTTTAAATATAAGGAAAAATAATAGCATATCTTTTACCGTATCATTTTTTAATGCAAACGATAGATATTTTACACATTTATCGTCGATTCCATTGCAATCAAGTTCTAGTGTAGTGTGTGTCTATTGGGAAAGAAAGAATCAAAATCGTTCAGAGTATTAAATAAAATGCATATGTATTCACGAAAAAAAATTTTTAGATAAAACCGCAGGATGTTTTTTAGCTGCTGTTGACGGCTTCATAAAGCACGGTGCAGTCAACAACGTTTCACAGACCCTGATGCACTCAATAACGATTGTGGTATTTATACAAAATCGATGTTAGCGGTTTCGTAAACTGCAGTGCATTAAATAACGGCTGCGGTATTTATCTATTATAAATAATAGAATTTTCACAAATCGCAGTACACTCTATAACAATCACGGTATGTTGGCTGAAAATCATCGTTTGACAGAACTGAACAACACTAATTCTCTCTACCACTATTACACATACTATTGTATAAACGTGAAGTGCGAATAAGCATGGATATTTATTTAGAGGATGTCTTGTGCTGCTTTATTCATGATTTTTTATCAGAAATTTTTTCAATAGATATATGTCATACAAATAACATATGATAAGGATAATATTGTGTTGTCTTGGAATTCTTACAATCCTTTCGACTGAAAATTCACATCAACTTCGAGAAGTGTCCAGCCTGATAGTAATAAGTACTGCTGATTTCGGCATTCGACGAGAAAAATGACAGAGGAACACTACGGATTTTTCGCGTGTCATTTACGAAAATTATTGTATTCTAAATCGCGGTGAACACAGTTCTCGTCATGGCATAATACTATTGAGATTCTGGTCGCAGACTCATTAACGAAACTACAATGAAAATATTCTCACAAATTTGGTATTAAATTCAGTCGATGATTGACGTTTCACATGTTAGTGAATTCTAATTTTACATCTTTTCAAACCTGAAATGATTCTAACTTTACCTATTGTACAATCTCACCCTTATTTTAAGTGAGTGTACTTTGACAATATTCGATATAAACTATTTGGAAGATAGATCATCTTGTATCTCGAGTCGTTCTGCAAATTTGTCGCTACGAGTATTCACAATACATGTTGATCACAATTATTTGACAAATCCTAAGAACACATTGAATAAAATTGCGATTCCCACTCGTGAATCTGCGGTGTTCGATATCAGCAATCAACGCAGTTTGAAAAATCGTGTTTTCATAATATCGCGGTTGTTGTATGCGAAACCGCGATGAAATTTTAAGTCTGATGAAATGTGCAAAGACGGTAAAGATATCGTGCTCCACTTTTCTTACGGAATATTTGAATCTCCAGCTAAATAATCTGACTCTACAAAATGATTTTGTAGAAATGGGACTTAGCAAAGTTCACTACATTGTCCCTCAAAGGGTACAGTACCTGAAACCATTCAGGTTCAGGTCACCGAGATCACACCTAAGACTGGTGTGCTGCTTGCGAGAATTTAGTAAAATCGCGGTGCTTAGTAGTTTCAGAAACCGCAAAAGTCAGACCTTTTGTTCGTTTCTCAAAAACCAGTTACAATCGCGTCCTCATAAACCACGGTCTGACTTGCCGCGATTTTTACCGGTTTGTTTGCAAATTCTTTTTCATGAGTAATAGATCAATTAAAATAAGAAAGAAATCTAATATTTATTTCTTGTATTTTTAGCAGAATTGAAAGTCGTCCGTAAAACATATTTAGATTATTAACAAATGAATGAAATCAATTATGAATGTATTCTTTTTTAGGTTTTCTCATTTACAGAAAGTCAAAATTTTATTGAAGCAGTTACACGTATATTCTCATATGGTTTTTTATCATCGAATCTATGAACCTTTAAATGTTGAACAGATCCATCTTTATAATAATACTTTATGAATACCAATGAATAGACGCGATAAAGATAACATTTTTTTGTACTTTATCTGATATATAAAATTTGTTTAGTATCTATCTGAATAAAAGAGCATTCGATTATATCACATACATTACTTTCATTAGCTTGTTGCGTTGGTCCAATGAAATGATATGTACCATCTAGCGCTGATACCGCAAATTTGATTGAATTTGTTGGACCAACCGTTCTAATTGTAGTCGTTTGAAGTTCGAATGTACTGGATTGAAAATCATAGGCGCTAGTAGTAAACCATTGTTGATCGTACAACCAAAATAAAGTTTGAAATGAAGTTATGATAGAATTGAGAATACCAAAGTAATCCATCGTTTCTTCAATGAAAGAAAAGAAAAATTGAAATTCATCCAGTTTAGGTAACTTAGCGCAAATGAATTGTTCCCAATTGTAACCGTCAAATATAGAATCGAATGCACGATTTCGAGATATTAATTTAAGATGAACAAGTGCTGGTGTTCGTAAGAGCAACGATTCGAGAAGTTCAACATCCAAAAAACATTTGTTAATAGTCAATGATGTTAATGATGAAGAATGTTTGATAGGAAGGGAAAAAGTGTCAAAACCGGTATAATCTAACTTGCATGCATCCATTACAAATGTTTTTAAATTTTGCAACTGATCGATAATGGTAATACAATCCTTATAGATACAAGTGTCAATGGTCAAATACTCCAATGTGTTTTGAACTGGCCATGGAAAGTGCCTCATTGCGTATGCCGAATTATTTAAGCAGAGATTTCTAATATGCTGTTGATTCATAATTGAAGAGATGAAAATCAATGTGTTACTAGTTTCGCCTCTACATAAGCCGATTGAGAATGATTGCAAAAAATTGATATTTAGATGTTGTGAGAGCCTATGCATTTCTATGTCACTTATTTCATTTATGGTTAATGAATGAAGTCGCGTGAATCGACTACCTTCGAAGGAGGATGTGAATAAAGGAATTAGATTTTCTTCTGGATTGCGCTCGAAACTCCAAAAATACGTTCTAAGTGTAGTACCCGAGAAAGTGACTGAAACAATATTTTCTGGTTTAATCCATTGAGCAAGTTTCTTCAAATTAGACTTAGACTTTGAGTTAACGATAATGTTGAATTTATTGTAGATGTTCGTCGCAGCATAAAGATATTCGCAGACTTGTCGAATTGAAACTATTGTCTTAGTATCACAATAATCGAAAATTCGATGAACTATTTCAATTGGAAGATTAAGCAGATATGCATTCGACATTGATCCGTGTTTTTTTGGAATGAATCAAATCGTCTTATTTTACGTTGACTAAAGACGATTCTATAAAAAAAATAAAGCAAATAATTGCATTCTGGTCCTTTGATTATTTAACTTAATTTTGTTCATAAAAAGCTCTGCAAAATACATTAGTAAATACTACATAGAATGAATACTTCATGCTATTTACAACTAGTCCGGCATGACAATTTATGTTACAATCTGTGAGCAATTTGGGAAATTCTATGATCCAGAAGTATACTGAACAAAGATGTCAAAATTTAAAATACATACAAACCTTATCATAATTAAAATAAAAGTAGAAAGTTGGTTTTATAAAGATCCACTTACGAAATAAGAAAAAGTTCTAGAAAAGCTCATTATTCACAGATATGCATGTTTCCAATTTCTCACTATTTTGCCCTTTCACAAAAAATTATTTTACTTTTATTTGTTTTTCTATTAATATCTATTTAGAATGAATCGATACTTACCAGAATTACTTTTATTATTATTTAAATTCTAAGCCTCTACGTTTTATTCGTGAACGTGTATTCAAAGTGAAAACTGATTTTATATACGTGTAAAGTTTGTTTTTTTGCTTGGATTTTTCCTACAGAGTAGAAAAAAATTGCGTATGTCAATTTCAAGCATTATATTCAACGGAAGAACAGAACGGAAGTATACACGTGTGCAAACAGCAAATGGAGAATAAAAATACCCAGTGATGGACCTTTCCAACGTTGATTAGATGCTTCACGTGGTAATAATAATATTGTCGAGTGATGATACTCATGTAATGAAAAAAAGACAAGTACGTTTTCATGACTTAGAGTTGCAAGATATTGGGAAGAAGAGTGTGGGTGTACGTCTTTTATTTACTTACACCCACACTCAAATTGTCTTTAAAATAATCACTTCCGCTTTTTTCATCAATGAACAAAGAAGTCATTTCCATTTGCTTGTTTGATTTTTCAGGTCGATGGCTTAATTAATGATTACATATTGGATCAAGGGGGAAAGTGTAGATTCCAAGCATCAAATTTGCTCTATGATGCTGAGAAGGTGCTGAGGTGCTGGTACATTGATACATATTAACAATAATGTGTACACTTGATTGCTAGAAAGCAAAGCTGGTTTGACGTTAAAATTTCAGAAATCTTAGGGTCACGATTAGTTGCCGCTGCTAGAAGTTTCAGCCTGATCGATCAAACTTTGACCTTACTTTGGTACTTAGCGATATAAGTACTTTTGGGGCTGATAAGGATAAAAGAATCAGGGCTGCCCTGACCAGGAGGGGGGAGAAGTCAGGGGATATAACCTCCCCCCGCCCCGAGTAATCGAAAATTCCTTATTTTTATTAGCTAAAAGCTTACGAAAAGTTATAATTTTACATGAAATACGTCATTTTTTCGAGTACAGATTTTTGTACACCCCTCCCCCCAAAGTTGGAAGGGTCGGGGCAGCCCTAGAAAGAATGATTCATCCTAAAAAGATTAGACACACGGCTTGACATATCATTCGATAGAGAATTTAATTCTGAACAAAACAGTATAAACGCTTTTAAGTGAAAATCATAAATTGATTACGAAAAATCCAGAATATTAACAGTCGGCGGTCATATAAATGCTCTGCTGGATTTTTGTGTACCTTCGTTCTCTACTGTATGAGTCAGAATTAAAGGTCCTCTTTCAGCATCAATACCCATCATCAAGAGCTGTGAAATTACGAAGCTAAAGATCTGTCAAAAACTTATCTTCTGACCTTTTCGTATGATATAGCATTCAAAATACATCAGGAAGTATGCGATAATTAATAGTGGATATTTATTATGTCAATTGTTTCACGCAGAACTAGAATGATTTGCTAAGTTAATGGCACATGAAAAACAGGGTGTGGTTGTGGGGGTGAGTGTGGGGGTGTGGGGTGGGTGTGGGTGTGAGAGTTTATCTTCTTTGATTGTACACCCACACCCACACCCACAGCCACACCCACAGCCACACCCATACCCACACCCACCCTCAAGACGATTTGTTGAAGACCAGTTCATTTGTGAGGGCTTTCTGCTGCGAAATCTAAATTGGAAAATTTATATAAACAACGTGGACAACCAAGGAAAGTAAGATATGCTTTTCATTTTTACTTTTTTCTATATAGTAGGTTACTTTTTATTTTCATAGTAAATAAGCCTTTATGGTTCCAAAGAACCAATAACCGGTATCACTTTCTATTACGAGTTTTAAACACGATTGTGACTTCATTTTAGGCTCAAAGGAAATCATGAAGATGTAGTTGTGGTTCTTGGTGCGAGACACGATTGTATGAGTCCTTATTGCGTCTTCTATTTGTTGTTCATAAAGGCAAACAAGCCATGGTCACACAGTTACACTCACGTTTACGATGATGTTCATGGGAATGTGGTCTTGGTGTGAGATGCAGCTTCTACGTACTCTTGTTGATTTTCCCGGTTCTAATCACTCATATACTCACGCGATGCACACACGCATGCGCAGTCTTTTAGATGCTAGTGTTGCTGTAACTAAACGTTTTCATGAAGAAACATCAATCTTTCTTTACTAAAAAGACAAGAAGCTCTTTATCTGTCAAAGTTACTCGATATCTAAGTTGCAAAAGATAAGGACTTTCATTAAAATTTCAATGCGTTGCTTATTATATAATTTGTTGTTTGCTTTTGTATTTGGTATTCTTTGACTTCTCTACTACTTGAGTTTTGAATAATTATTTATGGGTGATAGAAAGACTACTACAGCAATTGATCAAGTTAGTTCCGAAAGTACAATTAAATCAACAACAGGATCCCGATCGGAGAAGTTCGATGTCGATGAATCTGCTGTAGTGACGGTAAAGAGTAGAAAGTATGTACAACAAAAATAAATGAAACTTTTATCATAGATGATTATCAATATAGAAGACCACGTCCCTTGGTCATCACTCTGATTACTGTACTCGTGATTGCAGTTGTAGCAACTGCAGTAACCGTTTCTACCATTCTTCTCACTAGATCAACAGAAGAGTCGTCCACTATTGCCATGCCCAATACTTTGTCTTCTATATTATCAACGACAGAACTTTCTTTGACAGTTAGAACAACAACATCGAGCGTCACTTCCATAGCAACAGCAACAACGACAGAGAGTATCACTTCGATAACGGCAGCAATAGCCACCGACTCAATTGCAACTGTCATATATACTTCAACAGAGACGATAGGTGAGATCTGAGCGTCGGAGAATCTGTTCTTGACTTATTTGTTGTGAGTAAAAGTCAATTGAACATTGTAAGTGTGAGACGAGATATAGTTGTGAGAGAAGAAAATGGTTTAACCTAACTCACATTCAGCATCAATATCCCAGACTGATACTCAGAACTTGATCAACTCTATATTAACAAGTTATCCTATAGACACTAAATGAGTTTACGAAAAACCCATATAGGAGTAGAAAATCAAATATTTAATTTTACAATAAACAATAAGTAATACTGAGGCTACTTTTTAGTCTAAAATGTATTCAAAACTCACTCTATGCCGGTGATAAGATCAATGAGGGCCACAAAATTCAAATAGTTGATTTCGTTGACATACTTTCCTAGTATTTAAAAAAGTAGATTTAAAATTTACTTGTTGTCGAACTGTTATAAAGGAAACATAGTCTCATTTCGACTGAGAATTCTGGTGTACGTCAAGGCCAACACAACCTTTCCATCAATGAAACATGGAAATTTTTATCTATACATTCGAATATGTTTTGATCCATAATAGTCAGTTTTAATGAATGGCATGAATAAGTCAAAGTTTTAGGAAAAATTTGTCAAAGGTGTAGATATTATTGTGTCCCGAGACGTCTTGTGTTTTCTTCGCTGTCTTGCAAACCCTTGGCCTGTTTTCAAGATTGATGAATATCATAAAGTAGATGCATTAAATTTAATCGAATAATACTGAATTGCGCTATCGACAGTTTTACTTAGTTTTGGTTTCTGATGGACACAATTCTTTTCCATCAAAGATCAACTTCTAAAAAGAAAACCCCCCGCTGTTAGACCGGCTCAGATTTATCATCTGCTGTGAAACATTCTTTAAACTTATTTTCAAGCTTAAGTGCTTTAAAGTCTATTTTGTACTCTATGTGAAACTTAAACTTAGTTATTTTTTTTATATAAATTTTCTATAATATTGAATAGCAACAAGTGTTCCAAGTACAACCACTATACTGACCACGACAACAACCGAAAGTAATACCCAACAACTTGGTAAGCAATATGTTAATATTTTATGTTGCATCCTTAAAAAAATTATAACACATATTCTCTAATTATGATCGGTTGCTATTTAATTAATATCAAAAGTTTTGTTAACTATTGTAGGGTATGCAACATTTTCCTAAACATATGAACAATCTATCACGAAAGTCTTATCTTTCACTTTTAATTGAATTTTAGGATGCTCCTTTTGTGAAACACGATCTGAAAGGAGTGTTGAAGTGTTTAGGGGTAGAAATCTGCACCC
The DNA here is from genome assembly GCA_905250075.1 of Rotaria sp. Silwood1. Taxonomy (NCBI): domain Eukaryota; kingdom Metazoa; phylum Rotifera; class Eurotatoria; order Philodinida; family Philodinidae; genus Rotaria; species Rotaria sp. Silwood1. The sequence goes on from CAJNOP010001195.1 coordinate 29,477, forward strand.
CCCCCCCCCCGCCCCTCCCCCACAGACCGTGACAAACGCTCACGTGACCCATCACAGACCGTGACAGACATTTTAACTAGTTAACTAACTAATTAATTAATTACTATTTAATTAACTAATTACCCATCACAGACCGTGAGAGACAGGCTTTTGACCCATCAAAGACTGTGACAGGCAGATCTCTGAACTCATGACAGACCGCGATAGACAGGCTTTGGATCCATGACAGACTGTGACAGAGAGGGCTCTGGACCTATCACAGACCGTGACAGACAAGAGTCAGGGATCGTTATAGACTGTGATAGAGGACTTTAAGGAAATATCAGATATGATGCATAACTAACATCTGATTGTAATAAATATGAAATATTATACTGTTGAAATTATATGATGTAAGGTAAGCCATTATGAAGAAATATACATCAGTATGGATAAAAAAACAAGAGCTTTTAGAATATCGGCTATAGCAGCTACATCGTGTTTCACATTTTTAATCCCGCAAAGGATTGCGCTAACAGCTTTTTTTTCAGTATTATACATATAACAGTTCAGGGAACATCAAATCATTCGCATTACAAATTTACTAAAACTTGTAGTTAAATCATGACGAACAATATTTTCGGATTCATTCACTACGTTTCTGAAATGGGTAGATTTACAACAATTCATGTGTTTTTCAATTGAGTTTGCGAAGTATAATCCTGATTTTTGCTAAAATTATAATTCCAATTTAGTTTCTTACATTCAAGAGTTACTCACTTGATGAATTGAATAAATGTTCTGTAAAAATTCATTTGTTTTTTCTTTTAGAAGACGGCTAAATTCTGAAGACAATGTATCACGACAAAATTTTAAGACTCAAAACTATTTACTATAAGACTTAAAACAGTTGTAGACTCAGAAAGAAGTGCACACCTATAGTATATATTCACTAAAGAAACATTTCTTGCTATGTCTTCTAGAATTTTACATCTTATAGTTTAATACAACTTGTTCAGTTCTACGAAGTTTTTTATTTAGTTCTTTTTTATTCGTTACCACTGTTTATGTGAAAGAAAACTTCTAAATTGCTTAGACGTGATGTCTTTTCTTACGTTTTCAATTGTTTAAGCAGTTTTCGTATAGATATGCATCGATTTCATCATTTTCTAAACTTTTTATAAGGTTTGATAGGATTTCTTAGGGTTTGACACGAAATCTGAAAAGATTCACAATTTGTTTCAAAACTCGAAATTTTCAAAGATGTCATACATTGCACGGAGCCATTTCTTGCCTCACGAAGTCCTATGAGTTTCGCTAAGATACCTCCCTTTTTTAGTGTTTAAAATAAAATTCTGCTTATTATCATATAAAACTTAAATACGCACATGTTGAAAGTTATATGACAAATCATCTCTAACGTTATACAAACTAAGAAACAAAGTAAACTAATTGAATATAACCCATAAATTCAAGCAATAGCATACTATATAATGAAACTAGCATATATCTCATATAAATACTAAAATTTAATTTCATAATAATTTTATTATTTTACTCATCTTTAGCAAGTTCATATCAATTGAAAAGAACTTAAAAAATCTATTTAAAAAAGCACATCCAGAGAAAGATATTTCCTGTCTTGTTGAATTCTGATAAAAGAGCATGTTTTATGATAGATTTTTTGTCTTTCTGATTGAGAAGTTTGCATGAAGATAGTCAATTCGAGAAATATGATCTGTAAAAGCCAATCATAGAATTTATTATTATATCGAGATTCTTATATAGAATCCTGTGACGATTAGTATTCCTCCAATTAAAATCATCTGTACTTCTATATAAAACTACGATAAGAACATTTTCTCTTCGATAACAACAATGTTTTTTTTCTTTTCATTCATTATAGTGATCCCCAATATTCCAATCGATGCTCGATGGAGACAGAATGGAGTCACCATTGTAGGAGGTCATGACTATGGCGATGCTACCAATCAACTCTCTTCACCTCGTGGTCTCTTCGTTAACGATGATCAAACAATAGCCATCGCTGACCACGACAATCATCGTATCATTCAATGGAAGGTGGGTAATACGAATGGACAAGTTGTCGCTGGTGGAAATGGCCGAGGAAATCGATTGAATCAATTAATTTGGCCATCCGACGTATTGATCGATAAAGAAACGAATAGTCTTATTATTTGTGATATGGGAAATCGACGAGTTGTACAATGGTCTCGTCGTAGTGGTACAACTCAAGGAGAAATCCTCTTTGACAACATCAGTTGCCGGGCATTAGCTATAGATAATCAGAGATATCTCTACATCTCGGGTGACGAAAAACATGAAGTTAGACGATACAAAATAGGAGACAAGAATGGAATTCTTGTTGCTGGTGGCAATGGACAAGGTGCTGATCTCAATCAACTCAACACTCCGACCTATATTTTTGTCGATCAACAACAGTCTGTCTATGTGTCAGACTGGGATAATCATCGTGTGATGAAATGGAATAAAGGTGCAAAAGAAGGAATTATTATCGCTGGAGGTCAAGGTGAAGGGTATGCTCTGACACAATTATGGAATCCTAATGGATTGTTCGTCGATACATTGGGTACCATCTATGTGGCAGACTCTAGAAATAATCGAGTAATGCGTTGGTTTAAAGGAGCGAAACAAGGCACTGCCATTGTAGGTGGAAATGGTTGGGGAGAAGAAGCAAATCGGTTCAAGTATCCCTTTGGCTTGTCCTTCGATAGATATGGCAATCTCTATGTCGTCGATGAGTTCAATCATCGTGTTCAATATTTTTCTATCGAGTAGAATCATTATGAGTGATTTTTTTTTCTTTGGTTTCGGTTCGAAATTAATTCGTATATATTGATTGAAATGAAGTTTTTTTCTATGTTATTCTCATTCCGGAAGACATATCATTCACATCCACCCATCCGATGACATGTGTCATTGAGCCTGTGAAACCCGATTGTGTTACCACGGACACCAGAACAGTTCCTAGCCGGCTTTTTAATGATTGACCGGAAGTTCTTTATAGAAAGTGAACTTAATATCAAAAGACATCGCTCACTTATCCACTTCCTTACTAACACTATCGTATCTCAGTCTACCCCTACTCTTGTACTAAAAAAAAGAAATAGATTTTCAAAAAAAGACAGCAGAAGGCAGTCCGCTAACTCATTGATCTTAATCAGTTTGAATAATTTAAATTAGATGATACAAATAAATGATTCTACATTGAAAAGCCATTCATTAATATATTCTTAAAAGGTTATTCTCTCTCTTCTTTCTCTTCTGGCTCTGATAATTAAAAAAAGATAGCGATTAAGCTTTAATCTACGTATACATGTGCATTGAGATAAATTCGATTACCAATATCTCAATGTATATGCATGGATAAAGCTTAATTGATTCACACATTAAGTGTTTATATAATTATTGATCATCATCATGGCAATGTAAACAATACGTAATGAACGAGAATGACAAAAAAAAGGAAACATTTTTGCATATTCATGGTCATTTTTAAGCACAGAACAAGTGCACATGTATGGAAAAAGAGAAAGGGATGTGTTTGTGTTGATCTCTTCTGTTCCCACATCTACATCCAAATACTTGTTTTATTTGTACTGAGGAAACTGAACAATTAATGAAAGGTCAATATTCATAAACATATGCTACTATTAGCCTAAGTGACTTCATTGTCTGAATATTTTCCTAATAAAAATCTTTTCTTTTTATTTTGAATAAAAAATACTATTATCTATTTCAAAATAAAGTGGTCTCGACTGTTTGTTTAATAGCTCGGCAACGCTGATAGTTATTGAGTCGCGGTTTTCATCGTTGGACATAGAGTAGCTGAGGGTACCTCTATAGCTGAGAATTAATGAACATTAAAAGTTTTTTGGAAGTTTCACAGATGTTTTTAATAAAACTCTGACAGATTATTTTGATTACATACATTCTTAATTTCAATTCAGCAAAACTACAGCTTAGGATGTTCTCTGTAAACACTAAAAGTGTTAGACTTTCCTCATATGTCTCTGAGACATAAGAAAAAAATCTCCTGAAAACAAATGACGCTAAATTTTCAAAATTTTTTGCATCAGATGTCTCATCTATAGAGGCTATAGAATCTACCGATTATTGTAATGTTCCATCGACTGAAGTGAGGGTCATACGAAAGTAAATGCATTTGTCTGTTTGTCTGTGTGTGTGTTTGTGGCAGGTCACAAAAGCGTTCAAAGCGAATTTCTCACAAAAGTTGAGAAAAGCAATGTCGAGGTCGTAGAACTCGAATCTGAAGCCAGATTTTAAGAGGGTGTGGGTGTGGCTGTCGATGTTCTACTTGTTCCTTTCAACAGCCACACCCATACCCACACCCACACCCACCCACACCCACACCCACGCCCACCCACACTCACACCCACCCACACCCACACACCCACACACCCCATACCCACACCCTGAAGGAAATCAACGAGTGGAGAATTCTTTAAAAAAAGGAGATTTTACTTATATGCACGCTGCATATGCAATTAACAAATCTGGAATTGAGAAGATGAAAGTCATTGATGAAGAAATGACAAAGATTATGGACAACGTTTCAGCAATTCAACAGAAACGTGCTCATGCTGAACGTGAATAATCAAGAAAGAAGCGTAAATTAACGATAGAACCAGTATTAATTCAAAATGAAAACATTTGTTGTGACTAATGTTTGTATTTATGATACGGTACATTTAGATCATTTTTTTGTGATAACCAGTTCTTTGATTTAATTTATTATGTTTTTGTAATGATCAGTTGTTTGATTTCATTATTATTTTTTTGTTCTAAGTGATTGCTTTTTGAGCTTTTTGTTTGAAATTTATACATAAACATTTGTTGAAATAATGTTAAATGTTTTATTAAAACCGTTTCAGGATACTAATAAGCTCGAACTTGCGTAGAAGTCTTTTTTTTGAGAATACAGAAATCCTCCTATATTCCTCCTTTTTTACATCAGATCCTCCTTAAAATTTTCAATGATAATCCTCCACAATCCTCCTTTTTTAAAATATAGCGTTGACATACCAGTACAAATCAGAAAATAAAATGTAAATGTTAGCATAAAAATAACATCGAATAAATGAGAAATAAGATATTTTCAGCTATCAGAAAATGATAAGTAGTTCTTTACTAAATGTTAATGGCTATCTAGAATTAACTAACAACGAACTAATTGTAAATATTGTGATCTTTTTTCAGTTTTGATTTTAATAATTATGCTATGATACAACAGTTGAAGTAAAACATTCCTAATATTAACCTATCAGACTCGAGCTCGTGGAATTAGTCTTGAATTCAGTCGGACTAGTATTCAATGTCCAATCACAGGCAAATCTTCACTGAAATCTACATGTACACTGCAATAGATGTAAATGTAACGCTTCCCAATACATACTCACATGCACATCCATCAAACGACTGTTAAAAATGATCGTTCTATTGATGAATCATCATTGACAAAATAAGTATTGACATTTAACGAAATTTGAACCTAGATAAAATTGTTAAGAAATTCTAACGAGTTTCAAACACGAGAAAAACCGAAGTATCTTAACAGGTGTACTATTTAATTTCATTCTTTAGAATTTTTTTTCGGATGATCATTTTGATTATAGAGAAATCTAATGCATGTTGCTAATAAGAGAGAAATCAGTGAAATACTTTAGTTCTCATAACACTCACATCTTTCAATTTAGTTTTATTATCAAGAGATATTTGAAGTTACAAAAAAAAACACAGATTAACATGTTATATGTTACTGGACTTTTGCTTCATTTGTTCGTTTTTCTTTTGAATAATCTACGTAAGGTACTCCTAAATAGAAGATGATATGTAAATTATCTTCTGGTTTGAACGGTTGTCGAGCAGATTGAAGACTGTTTTCTTGATGCTGCTGATATTTCAATGATAGAAGACGCATAGCTTCGGCACACACAATTCCCAGATGACAATGAACAGCACCAATAATATGCCACCAAGCATGTAATTGTGGATTAAATCGACTGATAGTATTAAATTGGACACCCATCTGTTGATCCATAGTCCAACATATAAAAGCTAAAATTATTAAACCAACATACACGATAAGCATATATTTTATCCGATGTACATGATGATGTGGTTGTTGATATAATGAGATCAATTTAATTATGCCTCCGACTACTATCAAACTAATGTGTATTTGAAATATCAATACAAATGCTTGTAAACTATGTACGTAAGTCCATAATAATGCATAAAAAATCCCAAATAAAATTAACATATCAATTGAAAATATTTTGTTTTTTATCTGTTTGAATTCATTCAATCTAATCAATAGAAACCACCAAATAATCATTGAATAGACCATTGGAAGTTCATCTGCCATTTGACCTAAATGTGTGAGTGTACCATGGAAATAGGCAGATCCGAGTCCAACAACTGCAAATCCCAAACTAGATAATAAAAATCGAGTTTCAATCTTATGGTATAAGCCTCGAATGAATAAGATTCCACCTAATATACACATCGAGAAACTTGAAAGACAATTCCAAAATTCAGCAATATACTGTGTTACAACATAATTACGTTCACACCAATCAATTGAACTAGTGCTAGGTGACCAATAACCGATATTCGTATCTAGTTCAGGTGCAAAATGTTTAACTTTAGATGGATGGATATGACTAGGTAAAACTGCTCGAGCATCAACAACAACGTGCCAGAATATTGTATTAGATAATACGTATAAAATAAAAGTCGATGCATACATGTTTCGAATACGAATTTTTCGTGCAAAATGTCTGAATACTTGTATGGTTGTTCTCTAGTTTCTATTGCCGTTGCAGTTCACGGATTTGTCATGTACCTAAACAGAAAATAAGTGTTCGGGTTTGATTATAATCAGTCAATATTATGGGGAAGGTGTCATGCCTCCGATACCTCCTCCCGTTGATTCATTCCTGTGTATAGAAGGAAAAAGACGCAAAACTATCGAGTCTAGTACAATTTATTGTATTTCTCAGAGAACTCTGCTTCATTGCACATTTCACTAATATGCCTATGTTTCTACCAGTTATCATCACCAAATGATGTGGAGATTTGATTGATATTGATAGAATAAAACTGGGAGATGTGTAGCGTTTTTTTTTCGACAACTTGTATTCTAATTGGTATTTCATTATTCTCAGTAATTTTCAGTTTATGTCAACTCGAATTAGAATATTTTTCCACACGACTAGCACGCATCCTAATAGTGTAGTGACACTACGAAATAATTTAGTTTTAATGACTTTTACTTGCAATTGTAACTAGAGAATAGAATTGAGCTCAGATTTCAAACTGTTAATTTTTGGATTTTGTTATTTATAATTCAGAAAATCGAGCAAAATATCTACTATCGAATGTAATATAGTTTATTTATTTTATTATAACTTTTAAAAAAACTATACGGATCTTTTTGTATCTTCGAAAAAAATTGGTTTCTGTTTTTATAAAAATTTCAATTTAGCTATTGACTTCGGAAAAGGTTGAATATGAATGGTATGTGTGTGTAGTTTTCATGATGAGTCACACGCTTACTCACAGTATTCAACTTATGTTTACTTTTTTTTCTCACAATTTGCTATTTTAAATGGTGGAAAACCAGTGTTGATCTCAAAATGAAAAGAAGAATAAACTGTATAACTAAGCACATTCCTAATTTTTTGTGTCACTTTGAATTTTTCTCTAAGTACGAAATAAACTGGAAAATCTATATTAGTAAATGTAACATCTCTGATCAAGTTAACGAAGCTTTTGTTCTTCTCTTGTTTTCTGTTACACATTTATTCTTACTAAATCACATTCTTTTCTTCTTTTGCTCGGCTTTTATATAAAAACGTGTAAATTGTACAAAAAAAAAGTCGAAGGATACCACCATAATAAGTGAACTAAATTTACAAACAAATCAAAATTAATATCTTTAAAAATAGCAAAGAAATCTGGAACGTATAGACATCTATATTGTGCTTTTTAAACATAGATTCACTCTTATTAGGTTCCATACTTTAAGCTGAAACCTTTAGTGGAAGATATTCACTCTGAGAATCATTTTTTGACTCAATTTTATCAAAATCACACGATCAGACAGAAAGAAAAAAAAATTTCGTATTGCAAGCATTAACTCAAACAAAGAAACCGGTCTATTTTTCACTTACTCGTGTACGAAAGACAACATTTTATTTGGGTTGTTATTTGCTCACATCTCGCCATACAGTCTACACTCTCTCGATAACAATTTGACAAGAAAGAAAGAAAAAAAGTATATTTTTATTCTCTCACGTGGCTTGTAACGACAGAAAAGAAAGAAAAAATTCACAATGTCTCGTACAATTTGCATGTCGACGTGCGACAAGATTACTATTTAAACACTCCTATTAGATAGTATTTCACAAAACTAACACTCGAGGAATATGCTGCGAGGAAACTATCACAATGATGAGTTCATCAACACATTCAAAGCATACTGTTTATGAAAACAGATGTTGCGTATTTTTTTTTGAATATACTTTTACCTGTATATTATAAAAATTCTACTGAATTAATTTCTGTTCTGCAGTATTTGGATCTGTTTATGATTGTCGCTGTGATTATGTGGATTTTTCTGTGAGTTATGATTTGGATTATTGAAATACTCATATTTAAATTCACACGCACACCACTAAAAATTTCACCATACTTAGAAGTTAATTACCATCTTCTAAGTAATTTACACAAATCTCAAAATTAAAAGCAAATTTCTCGTTCGAACAGAACAACTTTTAAAATTCGACTCTGGTAAAATTATAAAAGAATAAAACAGAGTATTTCTATCTTTGAAGTTTGTTTTTCAAAAAATTTGAGTTTTAAAAAAAATTAAAGATCGGTAATTTGTTGTTTTTACTCTGAATAATTTATATTAATTCAAGTGTAAAGTAATATTTAATTTTAAAATTTTTGATTTTTTGAGTTAATGATGACAAATAAGAGGACAATTTAGTTAAACAATGTGTCAGTTATGTGATGGATATTTGGGTGTGGGTGTGGGTGTAGGTGGATGGGGTGTGGGTGGGGTGTGGGTGTAGGTGTGGGTGGGTGTGGGTGTGGGGTGTGGGTGTGGATGTGGGTGGGGCGTGGGTGTGTGGGTGTGTGGGTGTGGGTGGTGTGGGTGTGGGTGTGGGCGTGCGTGTGTGTAAGGGTATCCACATAAAATATACCCACACCCACCCACACCCTCGAAGTGCCTTTTTTTGCTCGATGACCCCTCTTGAAAATGGTACCATTGGATTCAGCGTGAAATTCTGCACCTAACTCAAGTTGATTGAGAATCAACTCAGGTGAGATAGCGAATTCGGACACGAAATGGCGAATGTGGTGCTAACTTTACCGACGTAGAATGATTTTGTTCTCACTCGAGTCATAATAGACCTCTGGCGAAATCTCCTTTAACAACTACCATTGATTTCAATATGATAGTTCAAATCAGTATACCAAGAAAAACAACATGGTAAGATAGTCTTTTCAAATAATATGTAAAAAGAATTCATACACAAACAGATGTTGCTCAATGGTTCACACTATACTATTGAACGAGAAAGAAAACTAAGCATTTTCCGATTAATTGTCTTCGTGTTGTGAATGACAAACAACAATGAACGATTATGTTCATACAGAAATGCATATCATTACTTATTCAACATTTGCCAAAAAAATGAATTTTTTACGTGTAGTCTCTTAATTCATTATAATATCATTCTGATGTTTATTTTTCTTTAAGATAGATACATTCATTATATCATGGAACAGCAACTCCTAGACATTTTACCAAAACATTGGAATGTGTTCATCATCAATGGTGATGCACGGCCTGTAACAACAGCTCTTCGAAAACAAATACGAAAACTGAGTCCCAACCTAGATCAAGCATCTGATACAAAACCAATCTTGGTTTCTGCTGGATGTATATACTATATATATGTTCCATAATGCAACTGAATATTAGAAACATTCTAGTTTGAAAATAGAAAGACAAACCAGAGTTATTCTAGTATGTTTTTAAATTGATAATTTAGATATTGTGAAACCAAAGCCTCGTCATAAAAACGGAAGAAATGATATTTGTTCTGGCTCACCAAATTCAAAAAATATCACACAGCTTCAACCAGTCGAGAACTTACAAGCACCGATTGTTCAACCAGTACAAATGGCATCCACTGAAGGTATTACTGCAACAGGTTCAAATGATACAGTGATGTTTCAGTCAACCGCAAACTTAGTAACATCAATTACTGTACCAATACAAAATGGAACAATACAGTCTGATATAGCAGAAAAGATAAATGATACTGTGATACTTCATTCAATTGCAAATTTAGTAAACCCAATTGCTCTACGAATACAGAAAGCATCGAATGAACCTGAGTTTACGCATTTATATTCATCAAAATCATATGTTCAACTTAAACTAAAATCTGCTCATGGTAAAGTTTTTGATGAAGTTGTCTATAAATATTTATCTATGACTTAGAACGAGCTATTGTATCATACATTTTTGATTAACAAGTTTCTAATAAAATACTCGTCATTCGAACGGATTCATATATTTGTCAGAATGATATCACTTCGTTTTGAGTTTTTATTACATTGTTTGTATTGCTTGAGAAATCAAGAAAGAAAACGTTTTAACAAATCACACTTATACTTTATTTTATTTGCAATTTTCTTAAAAGATTCATCTGACAATATTCATTTATTTCAGTGATTCAAAGACCTGATGCAAATTCTCAAACAATCAATCAAGATTTTGAAAAGTAAGTTTTTATTTCTTAATATATTTACGCTTGTAGTTAAAATAATAAGAAAATCAAATCATTAATATTATTTTAAATGACAGAAAAAATTGGATTGTTTTGTTTTTCAATTTATTTGTAAGTCCGAATACGAATAACGATAAGTTTTACATTTTAAATATTTAAACTATAAAAATCCCAATTTACTTGAAACACAGATAGTTTTGATTAAATTGTAAACTAATTTGTTGTTGATATTTCATATCTATGAAACGATTAAAGAAAACACTGCATAATGACTTACAATCGTAATGAAAAAGAATTAGTAAAGTTGTCTATCTGCCGAGATTTCAACTCATTAATGAAGCGTGTATATGTGGACTTTATAAATTCATATTCGTTTAAGTGCCTTGTTTGCTTCTACTTTTTCTGTCAGCTATAGCTAGTATTCGTAAGAAATAAGATAATATAGCTTTGATTTTTTTTTAAATTGACAAAAATTATCGATGGATTACTCGATTGAAATGATTCTATAAAAACGAGTAACTTTTCCTCCACTATTTAGATTACATATTGAACAATTGGCAATGGTATCTGTTTCGCCACCACAACCGCTATCATTTTCAAAACAAACAACAATAACTCAAGCTTATGATAATTATGTCTTTAATCTAGTATGTTCTTCAAGGAAAGCGATGACTTTTCTTGTTATTTACATTTTAGATTGAAAATAATTATGATGATGCGAAGAATTGTGAAAATTTTATGGACGATGATTATGATAAAATGAACATCGTTGATGATGAAAATGAAATGTCTAGTGAAGAAGAATCTCTTTCGATTATAAGGATTAGAGAAGAGAATAAGAAAACTCTCGCAAATTTGGACGATGAAGTTGACCGTTTGACAAAAGATGTCAAAAAATTGAAGAAAGAAGCTAAACAGATGAACAAACAACTAAACGATGCCAAAGAAAAGCGAGAAACAGAAAAAGTTAAGTTGGATCAAAATAAAATAATGCACTTACAGAATTTAAATCGAAAAAATTGTAAGTGAAAATGAAACTTTAAGAATATAAATCATTTTCTAATTATAAATATCGTTCAAAATCAAAGAAACATCTGAAAAGATGTGGTGAATTAAGAAGAACTTAATTCGAATTCACATTGTTTTGTAATGTTTGAAAACAGATATTGTTGAAAAGTTCTGCAGACAATCCTGATTTAAACTTTCCAGAATTAGTCATTTTCGTATTCTGATGGATCTTATCGTTTTCTCTTCAAATCCTTGTCGGATATAACCGTCACACCTGACAAGATCCTGAGTAGAACTTGATAAAATCTTGACCAAATCCCTGTTGATAATATTGAGAGGATCCTTGGTAGGATCTCGAATGACTCCTAACAGGATTCTTTATTTTGAATTTAGAAAAGTATCTAATCAGGAACTTGGAGAAATCCTGAACAAGATCTGATTTCATCTTGAAAAATCTTGTTTTTGAAGATTTCTTAGGATTTGAAACAGGATCCTGAAAGATCCTAGCAAGGATACTAAAGAAAACAGTAGAATTGAGACCAGGATAGTTTTATTTGCAGTAATTGAAATGAGGATTTTATACTTTTACTGTACATAAAGAAAAAATCATTACTATTAGATTTCACTAATTTTCTCTCGACATTTAGAAAAGTGAATGAAATATTTAAACTAGGTAGAAAAAATATGCACCTAACATTCATTTAGTTGCAGACGCTCGTTACATCATCTGACTATTTTACCAATGTGTGACAGGTAGATTGAGTCGTTGAGCTTGACATCACAAGGGAAAATATTTCAGTCATTTCCTTCAATCAAGGTCTATATTAGTTTTCGAATTATTTTACGAACTTTTGATATGTGAATGCAATATCAAAAGAGAATAAACTAATCATACAACTTCAGTTGAAAAAGAAGAAAAACTTATAAAATAAATTGTGGTTAACCTTGTAATTCATCAAAATTATATGAAGCAAAACTAGATTGGTTTTAGATATATTGAAAATAATTTGAAACAATAAACAGCAGAAGTTGCGTACAGTAAAAATTATAAATAGTAAAGTGTAAAATTAAATACAATTAGATTTAGAAGAAATCATATACTAAAACTGTAACGAATTATTATGTATTTAAATAAAGGACAACAATACATGTCAACCCTTCAAACTGTCCTTCTTCTCGGGTCACTGGAGTGATCATATGTAGAAGACATGCAGAAAACCGAGGAAGACTGTAATGCGAAATATCAAAAATCATTTTTATAATAAACCTTATGGCATATCAATTGGTAAAACAATCATTGCTTTCTTGTCGAAGTACGTGACGTTCAAAGTCGATGACTCTCAAAAATTGAAAACTTTTGAAACTTTAAAAAAGAATTTACTTTTTCGCAGACCAGGCAGAAACCTCATAACCGTGCGGTATAATTTAAATAGAGTAAAATGTCTACTACTGTATTATCCGTTTTTCAAAAGTTTTCTGACATTTTATTAGGTAAGAGTTAACAAACTTGTCAAGTGGTCTCTCCAATGAACATTAGGAGGAAGAAACATAAAGATCATCATTCCTATTTATCGTATATTAAACCGCAATTATAGTATTTTCTTGACACTCAAGTCAACCGTTGACAATAAGATTCGATTCGAGCTGAAAGCCAATAAGGCGGTATCTTATCGATACTACACTTTAGTCTAAACTTCTATAGGGCCAATCGATGATCGATATCATCACTATTCTCTATCAGATAGGTCCCAAACTAGTGCCAGAACACTGCTTTTAACACCAAAGAATGTTCGTGTTTATCGGTAACGTTAATATTCAACTTAATCATGTATAATTCTCAAAAAAGAATAAGAAATATACACTTAAACAAACTTTTGGAAAAAGGAACTAATCATATCGTTTCTCTGAATAGGTATTGAATGTGTATGCAGGGGGGGGGGGGCAGGGGAGAGGGAGAAGATAGTCGCATATATGTGACAGAAATGTGTACACTCGTACCCGCACTCACACTCTAACCGTATCTCGAATGAAAACGGCTGCGAAAAGTTTTCTATGTACCATCAAAATATCAAGCGTAATACATTGACATCTATCTTTACGAGACTACTCTTTATTGGATTCTTTATAACGCATGTACTTTGTATCTCCTTGTAAGAAAACAAAATTGTTGGACGAGACAAAATAACATAACAATAAACCGTCAGTAAATACCATATTGATATAAAGAAAGATTTGTTTCATTGGACACTCATCGTAACTAAGTACAATATTCTAAAGAAAATAATACTAATGAGTAATCATGGTTCTTCGTCTCTTTTGGCGTTACCTATTGATATTATTTATCGCATTTTGGATCATCTTAGTGACTTTGCACTTTTGTGCACTGCTCGTGATGTATGTGCACGATTAAATTCGATCATCGATACATATTATCGATATCAAGTAAGCTTCAATGTTGATAGTATCTTCGTATCATTTCTTGTTTTAAATTTTATCTAATTCAATGAGTGAATGTGCCCATCATTTTAATTGTTAGCTTTCGAATGATAATAATTTGATTCCATACCAATAAAGATAAATTATATTCTAATGCAAAACTAGGTCTAGTAATCATTTTAATTAAAAGAAATAGAAGTCAACATATTAGACATAAAAGCTATCATGTTAAGTTTGAATACAATCTTCATATACGGAAATTAGCATAAACAAATATCAACGTTGCTTCAACTTTAAAAATTTTGAAAATATTTGTGTTGGTTATTTTTTTTTTGCAATAGATTTTTTGAAATTTTGTTTCTTGTTTTATACAGATGCCAGTAAAATACTATTTTTTGCTTTCATATGTTTCTGTGTTTCTGTTCTAAAGAGTAAATCTACAGTACACGAGTGATACTATTCTACACAGTTATCGTTTTACTTAATTTGAAATCGAGTTTAGATGTTTTCATTAGAAATTTCATTGAAATGATTTAAAAGTTTAAAATCTTCCTAATATTTTATTAGTATCATACAAGGATCTTCTACTATAGAATGCTTACCCATGAAAGATAATAAGAGTGTCTGAAAGAATCAGTTATAAAGCAGGCTTTTGAACAGAAGTATTGTCATTGTCTTTTATTTCCGATTCCTGCTAATGAATACCATTTCGACTAAGAGTTTTATTGAAGATGTTCCAAACTAAACAATTATGTTACCTGCGAATAAAAGTTTATTATTTATTTATTTTAATTTAACACTAATAGAATCAGTTGAAATTAGTACTTCTTACTTTCTGTATGACGAATAAA
>CAJNOP010001196.1:0-24902 GCA_905250075.1 Rotaria sp. Silwood1
GAGAAATCTGAATGTATCTGTTTTGTAACTCCGACGGAACGAAAAATTTTCTTAAAATCGAAAAAACGTATCAGTTTATTAGGAAGAAAATTTTTTTTAGAATAAGTGGATTTTATAGGGCTATCGAAAAATTTAGATTTTTTTTAATCAAAGGACTTGCAAAAGATTTAAAACACATGTTTTTACTCATCTCATTGAGCTCTATTTAACCATGTCAAAAAAAAACAAGAAATAATTTTGCTGCAATTTTGCATTATTTGTATCCTAAATTATCAGAATGTACGCAGTTGTCGAAACGTGTTCGGATATGGGATCATATCCTCACTCATCCCTCACCGTTCTTTGATGAAATGTTGCGCTAACGTGCGATAAGTGAAGCGATGCAAATACCCACGATTTCATTTCTCGTTTTGAAACTAATCTCTCTCAGAGATACTTTGCTAGAGACAACTTTATTAACTAAATTAATGTGTGTCACTACTTAGGCCATTCTAACGTGAATCAAATTTCTAGATCATATTTCTAAATGACTTCTTCAAGATTCACACGTAAACGTTACTGATAATGATTATGAAAAAAATTAAAAACAGAGAGATGTATCAAGTTGTATCTAACAAGATGTTTTGATTCTTTTTTGTGACAACTCCCTTTCATCTATTCTCGCCTGAAAAGATAATTAATCTTAGTGTCAGATTTATGATGCAAACGCGGGTGTGAAACATCTTCAGAGATGTTTTTACAACAGTGAATAAAAAGTTATATCTGGCACATTTACAGAAAAGAAAGTTTTTCTAATAGCAGAATAATAATAATATTCAATGTATCTTCATTAACTGTTATTTTTTCATACATTCAGATCCAACTGGCACGGTATGTCTATTGCCCATTATACATCGCTGGTAATATCGGTAATATTCTCAATCTGATTGTTTTCTCTCAATCAAAGTTGCGTACTTCGAGTGTTTGTTCTTGGTACTTTCGGGCCGCTTCTGTAGCGAATTTAATTGCTATCAATACAGGATATCTGACTCGTATCCTAGCATATATGGGTTTTCCCGATCCATCACGCACTGTCGGATGGTACTGTACAGGTCGCATTTACATTTCAACGCTTTCATTAACATTGAGCTGTCATTTTCTTTGCTCGATTGTTATCGATCGTTTTCTGGTAACATCAACAAGTGTTAAACTTCGTCGAATAAGTTCATTTAAAGTGGCTAAGTGGTATGGTCCATTGAGTGTATTGTGTTGGATGATCTTCTATGTGCATATTTGGATTGGTTATTCTGGCTACCGAGATGGTTCAAGTTGCAAAAGACAGGAGGGTGCTTACACTCTCTTCATGACTGTTAGTTCAGTCACAATCGAGACGATCACACCAATTGCTGTGATGACCGTCTTTAGTCTGTTAACTATCTTCAATTTGCATGGATTGCGTCAACGACGCAATCGTATTATACCTAACACACATGGTACTCAAATGATCACACTTAAGCATACGACCACGAATACTATAACCACTGGCAGATTCAAGGAAGTATTACCATATGACCAACAGAACCGACAAGAACAAAAGAAAGTTGGTAACCAACTGACAATGATTTCGCTCATTCAAGTTCTCATTTATATTATGTTCAATACAATGAGTGCTAGCTACGCTCTGTATATGATCATCACAAGTTCGACCATTCGAAGCGCCGATCGAGCAGCAACGAAAAGCTTTATCAATGGAACGGTGGTTCTTTTAACATTTGTTTATGGAACAGTAAGTTAACAATATTGTTTTGTTGTCATTGACATTGTATTCAATGATTATTTTAGCTAAATTTTTATATTTATACATTAGTTTCATTGACCTACCGTCGAGAATTTCGAATGGCATTAGGACGATGTGTCACATCCATTCAACATCGATTTCCATTTACCTGTTAAGAGAACAATAAAAGGTTTTTTTTCCATAATTGCGATCACTTCATTCTACAAATAGAGTATCAAATTCAATCTGAATTCTTTAAATTTGATTTGTGTGTTTATTGGATATTCATTTACTAGTGAAAAGACTGATAGCTATAGGATGTGGGATGTGCATGAAGAAAATATCAACGCTGCCACCCACACATCACACTCACTCACACCCAAGAGAAATTAATGAAATTTTTCATGGCAATAGATCTAAACAATCTCTATGTGTGATGAAAATTTCAGACAGCTTGGTTTTATTACTAAGAAATTATAGATGTTGTAATGTGAAAAAATGAAATTTCATAACGCATGGCCAGGCCGTTTTGTTTTCGTTGTCTATTATTGTTTTCTAATTATAATTTCATTTTTTCTCTTAAGAATAGGATCAAGTAGATAAACACATTTTTATTTGTAAGAATATAGATCACTCTATATCTATTTTCAATTATTATTCATTATTTATTTTAATTTTCGAATTCAACAAAAAAAGAATTTATATTTAATTAATTTTATTTAAAGAATAAATAAATAAAAACTAGTTATAATATATTAGTATGAGAAAAATAATCCTGTAAAAGTTAATTTTTATAAAATAAAGTACGATTGAATGTGGCACAATTATTTCGTGTTGTTTTTTATTTCATTAGTTGGTAATTGACTAAAAGAAAAATATTATTTGATAAACATGTTTTGATATCAAATAACAAATTGTTTAACATAATCGAGATGAGCTGTAGTAAGATCGAGTTCAGTAAGATGGGGATATTGAATGATCGATTGACACTTCGTGATGTCGGTCATCATGTCTCTTACTCAGAAATTTCATTAAAATAGTGCAAAATACATAATCTTTTTGCATATTTGCACTCCATGGGATAAGTTACTCACACAGACAAAATGAACCATATCTAATAGATGAACAAAATTGTAGGTCGAAAAGCCTTTTATTAGAGTTTATATTCTCTATCTAACATTGCTTGCCTGTTTTGTCTAATGATTGTTTTTTATGTGTGCAGCAAGATAACTGTATATGCTTTTTCCTTTCTTAAATTCGTTTGAATGTTTTTCCTTTTTTTAATTTTTTTTCGTTGCACGCTCTATCACAAACTTATTTACAAAACACGTGCGCGTTGTGCACAAAACGATTTATCTGAATGATTTTCGCATGACGAATATTGTGTAAGGCAATACATCAAAAAATATTTATATTTCGAATACTATCAGAAAACAAAAGTTAATAAACAAAAAATATCAAATTATTTTCTAGTAAGAATACAAATAAAATTGCTCAAAACACAAGCTTAGATAGCTAATCTCATGAGCAGTTAATATCGAATGATTACATGCCTACATAATTTACTTTTGTATTATTCGAATACTTTGCTCTTAAAAAGAAATGTAGTATAATGATTTTAAGACTATAAACATAATGGTTTCACTAATAAAAAAAAAATCTCATCGTACATAATCCGAGCATTTCAAATGACTCAATATAAAAATATCATCATACATAGAAGTGGAAAATAAATTTTAAAGCCTGTCAGCACAAACATGATATTATAGTTGATAGCTGCAGATAATTTTCGATGATTCTTGATAGACTATTGTAAATAATAAAAAGCTCCATGTAGATGCGAATCATAGACTTAGAATAATTTTTCTATTACCTTTCAAAAAACTACACTCGTGCTGACAAAAGTTTTTGAGATGTAATCATGACGATCCTTTAACTATTTCATTCTCATTTAATTATGCGACATTATCTTATCGATTAGACTTTACAAGTTGTTTTTTTTTCAAACTACACCATCAACATTTTTTTTGCAATTCATTTTCTTTTCAAATTCAAAGTACGAAAGAAAAGATAATTTAGAAAAGAGTAACAGTTAAAAAAAATTCTAATAGATAAGAACATGTTGCATGCCGGAAACAAAGTTTAAAAGGTTGAGAAATCATCGTGAACATGTCTCAAGAAGACAACTTCGTTGAAAAATTTAAACGACTAGGAACGTATGGAACTTTTTTAAAAACTAACTCATAAATAAAAGGCATTCTTTATTTTCTTAACTTTGATAGGGTGAATGAACGAAATTCCCAAATAGGTGATGTTTACTTTCTTGTAATCACGCGAATGAAGAAAATTTAGATGACTAAATTGATTGATTTCAAATAAGAATCACTCATTTTATTCGAGCCAACAAATTTCTACGATTTAACATGAGTATCTGCCTATTTTTCAGCATAGTCTAACTCTTACTGAATATATAGAAAAAGAAACAATTTACGAAACTGCAGACAACATATGTTAAAGAAACAATCTTTGATTAAGATGAAAACAAAGGGTGTGGATGTGGGGTGTGAGGTTTGGAGTGTGGGTGTGAGTGTGAGTGTGAGCGTGGATGATATAAAAGCCATATTTACTTCATACTGACACTCACACCCTTTCAAGAGAATTCCCTAGATTCTTAGGGAACCCTGAGGAATCCTTGGGATTCTAAAGAACTACAGGGAATGCTTGGGATACGAAGGAGTTCTAGATTTCAGGATTTTGTGATTGTCCTCTTGGATAACCTAAAATAGGAGTTGTTACTAATAGAAACTCAATCATCTATATGAATTTCACATATTATCTTTTCGTAAAACTGAAGTAATCGATTGTTTCTCAAAAGAACTAGTGACTTGAACCAACTCGATTCTATGCAAGTAACTAGAGGAGCTACTTCGAACATTCGATAAAATAAAGTCTTGAATTAACTTGCGTCTCTGGCTTTTTCTTCCACATTTCATTACTTGTTGTATGCTATGTGGCTCTATTTATGACGTTTGAAATACTCTTTAATCTTAGAATTTCTCCTAATAAGGTGCTCATTAAAGTCAAATAATGAAAATCAACCATACCGAGTGAATTTCACTGATGGTTTCTTGTAACTTGGTCGAGTGTTATGTAAGTCAAACGAGCGCGTTGTTTGCCAAGTAATTTTTTTTCGCATTTTTTCATCAGGGCAACATTTCGATCTATTTTTACCTCTTTTTTTTTGTTTTTCATTTTGAATTCTTTTCATCTACACACTCTTTTTTTGAAAGACTACACATAGCAACAGCAAAACATGCAAAGTAAACGGCAGAAGACGACTGATTGTAAATAAGGAAAAAGAAACCATATTTGCATAAAGAATTTCAGTTCATAGAAATTGTATGCGTCAATATTTATTTCTATACAATGTGTAATAACTGACATCGTTCAATAATGAATAATAACTAATAAAGATGAACTTTAAGAAGAACCTATAAGAAAATCTGATTATAGACAACAAGCAGACTACGATTATTTTAAAAATGATTTCATAATTTATTTCATTGTAGGAAAGATGCGGCTTATATCATTATAAACATCAGACAACTTTTCTGGAAGTTGATTAGAAAATGTGATAATATTCATTGTAATTACTAGTTTTTGAATTCAATTCATATTTTTCTTCAATGAAAAAAAAAGAAACGACTGGATAAACTTTCATTGGTGTTCATTTGCACTTGGACTGCCAAATATTCTTTATATTATTAAAAGAGCATTTTCAAAGAATACTCGATTCGTTTGCGGCGATAATGTTTTTCTATATGAATGATATTCATCAAAGACTTAAACAGAAAGCCTTCGACTAACAATGCATATTTGAAAGAGGAACAAAACCTATAAGCTACTTCGCATCATTGGAATTCCCAATTGTACTTCAATATGATAATGTTATCTGCTTTTTATAACAAAACAATATTATCAATAGTATTTCAGTTTTATATCCCAGTCGCTTAAGATGTGAACCAAAGAAGGGATTAAAAACTAAGTGCAAAATGTACTTGAAAATCGAATACTAACTCAAACCATATCTGATCTATTAAATTTAATTCTTTTTCTCTTACAAAGACATTGAAAAGTTCGAAGGTCCTCTATATTTTAAAAATTAACGATTCAATATGTCGTTACGAAAGAAAAAAATGAGATTCATATTTATGCATCTCCACTGTAAAGCTTTTCCATTGGTTGTCATCCGAAAATAATTTTGAACTGCAGGTCTTTCAATAAGAAAACAAAGATATAAACATATCATTGAAGAAAAAGAAAGGATTTCATTCATTTCGCTTAGGTTCGACTCGAATAACACAAATAGTATACAGTTGATCGATAGAAGCACAGTTACTATTGTTAGAGAAAAAGAATTAAGTCATTTTTTATCTTGTTCGTTTACTGAATGAGCAACACAAAATTCATTATAATGTTTGTTTCAATTGAATTTTTTTTCGTTCTAAAATTAAAAAGAAATGATTTTTTCGAACTACATCCATAAAATTAAATCTCGTTCTTCTAATGTTAATCCATGTTCATCTGCATCATAATGGTCATCACTTTAAACATAAACATGATGATAAGAAGAAGAAGGATCAGTGATGATTTTTGGTTTAGTTTTTGTAAAAAAAAAAAAGAATAGTTAAAATTACTATCAGAATATTTTAAAGACTTAATCAAATTGATGAGAGACACAGTTTAACTAGAAATGACCTTATACTTAGACAAATACCGAGTCTGAACTTTGTCTAAGAAATTTTAAGCATGGTATGCTAGAAACATAATTTTATAGTTTATTTTAATCAAAACAAATATTATCTTTGAAGTTAGTACTAAAATGTCAACGAATCATTCATAGATGTTCAAAATATTTTTGTAAACTTTGTTTATTTTTGGAAAAGTTTTCTCTGGTTCCTGGTAAGAGGGTGTGGGTGTGTGTTGTGGATATCTATTCTTCTGCGAAGAGTCACCCACACCCACACCCACACCCTACACCTACACTCACACCCACACCTACATCCACACCCACACCCCACACCTAGCTACTCATATTCGTTTGGCAAAATTGCAAGATTAAGAATCAATTTAAAGGAAAGTCTCTGGGTTACTCACTAAGTGTATTTTTGTTGAATAATTTTGGTGTTAACTGCATTGCAGTTATAGCAGTTGATACTTCTTTGTGACCATCATCATTGACTTCTGCTAAATGGATAACATGGAGCTTGCCAGGTTTCAATGCGTTTCTTTTGACGCGAAGTTAGGTTCCAATACCTAACACTATTTCTTTCTCGTTTGGGTATACGGTGTAACCAGAAACATTTTTCCCGGTAGTAGCTTCGATCATGAATAAGGTAGAGTTGTCATCTGGGTTTAAGAATTTTTCGGCTGTATTAGCTGATAGTCAACAAGAAGTAATGTTCCACCAAGTGAATAAATCATCCTCGTGATAATACCCGCTAAGGTCACCAGATACACCGCCAAATACATGCCTTCGCTGGAGGTAATTTTTCACGAGCTGAATCGAACAATTTGAGATAGTGAAACGATTATTTTGCTTTGCTCCGAGCTTCATCACGCAATGTTTGGTTCAAAACACGGTAAAAACTGTGTTCACCTGCTTCCATTGTGTATAAAAATACAGCAGCCGACTCATCATGAATGAGATCATGTTCGGAAGGAAGATGACAATGTTTCTTGGTTTCTCTAATAGAGCGATCTAATTGATTAATCTTTGATGACAAAGGTGTCAATGCTTGCTCGAGAGGTACTATTGTACAGGCCCAGTATCCAGCAATAGGTGCCAGTTGGTTTTTTGCCAGATGAAACTCGTTGAATCAATTCATTTAAACCACGTTAATCTTATAGTCTACAAAAAGTTTATCAAAGTAATGATGCTAAAATCTTTTAAATGTCGTTTCTTCTAAGAATGTGGATGCGAGTGTGAGCTGTGTGTAGAATAGAGACCTCATACACACACACACCTACCCTCTTTGCCAATGTCGTAGATGTCTCAATCATTTTCAATATTCAGAGCCTCTCAGCATTATGCACACAATATTTCAAATACTATCCTCTGTTTTTCGAATCTTTCTAATAAGTTACCCACCACAGTAAAGCTATTATAGTCAAAGTATTCGTAATAATTTGAGTGATGTGTGGTTGTTGATTTTTGTTTTTCTTGTGTCTTACACCGTCCTCCTTTTTTTCCAAATGACTTGTTTTTTTGTTTTTGTAGCATCACAACACTTTCTTTTTACCTTTTTTTGTCGTTTTTTCGAAATTCTTTTCAAATAAGCACTCTCTGGATAAGAACTGCACATAGCAACAGTAAAACATGCACAAGAAGAATAGACTACAACTGGTTGCAAGGAAGCAAAATAAAAGTCATGTTTGCTTAATGAAACTCATTTGATATGAAATACACTGTTTGATATTCACTTCTGTATGATTTGAGGTGATTGAATTCGTTCGAAAACAGACAAGAACTAATACTGACACCACTCATCGCACACCTATTCAATAGGTCGATTATTAAGGGTGTGGGTGTTGATTAAGGGTTCATTAGACACTCACACACCCACACTCTAATTTTTCTTTTTATGGTTGATCCTGAGTGTGAATAGATACGTATGTGAAGAAAAGACTTCTATCCACACCCACAACCAGAGATGAATTTCATCAAAAAGCTACTTTGAAAGTACCAATGAGGTTCTAAAATTATAAAATATGACAGCGAAAGTCATTTTTGAGTCAACTCTGAGGGGTGCTAAGAGCGAATTTTTCAACGAAAAAAAAAGTTTGTGAAAATAATTGAAACATAAGCAATTTCGATTAGTTCGGAGTGCTGATTCAGAATATCATAGTAGTTTTCATAAAAATCGTAATTTTATTATCTAAAACTACTAAATAAAAGTAACAAAGGCTCAAAATCATGTTTTGAGGATAGTATTCGTAATGTTTCCTTGACCAGCTGATATTTTTATACAATTGTAGAACACTTGAAAATTGCTATCGAACCATAGCATGTAATAAATTATTCCTAATGAGCTCAGTATCTATAGAAAGTTTTAAGTCGAAACTAAATAAAATGAGTGCTCTTAATGTACCTGAGAAAAACCATGACATTAAAATAGACAACGCTGTAACCATAGAATATCTCAGCAGCAATAAGCTAAGAAGTCGAGCTCTTCACAGGGTAGTCATAGGTCATTTAAGTCTATATGAGGCACGTAGTCTTGATCTGAAAGCGATTAGTCAGTTGGAGAACTTCATTCGTGAGAATTTCATATGAACATCCGCGAAAAATCATTGAAAGAGTAATACAAAAGATGTCGCAGAAGTTCTAAAATGATATTAAACTTCATTCTTGTATTCAACATAAGCACAGTTGTACCGACTTAATACTAAATAATTGTTAAGTTTTAGGTCAATATCTGTTGCTTTAGATGAAAACTTGTAAGAATATCATCATTCACTTTTACATCAATTTCCCTCAATGGCTTTAGTTGATAACTTCAAAATAAAGTAAAACATATCAATTTATCAACGCTTGTGTACTTGATTATCATCTTGAATCATCACTAATTTTAATCGGTCTGGCATTGTATTGATCGTCCGTTCATATGGAGAAATAATACTCAGATGAATGCATGCGAACTGATTCCGACAAGAAAACACTAGATATTGATTGAGCTTACAAACAGTGATCCAGGCTTGTTGATATTTCTAATAGGAAATACTCGTGAGACATTCTGCTCTGAAATACTGTTTTCACATTGCATTGATTTCCAGTGTTTTCCAAGAGAACTTGACGAAATTCGTTTGTTCTCTAAGGCACAAATCATCAACTTAGATATTGGATTTCGTCGAATAAGCCTTGAAATCTAGCATTGATCGAAATCAAATGAAAGAGCAAAAGTTACGGTACATTTCTGTAGATTTTGTTTGAAGCTCTATCGTAGCAAGGATAAATTACAAAAAAAAATTGGTACTTGATGGTATGCTTAGCCTTGTCAAATAAAAGATATTCAATTTGTCCCTCTTCCAAACAGCCATGATATCCTTCCTATGTAGAATTTAGTACTATAGGAAGCATTTGTATTGAATTTCCCATTATTTGTAGTGTTTTGACAGCCTCTGGATATAGAAGTACTCGAGTTTCATTACAAAAAAACCATAGAACGAACTCAAGACTTGTCAGAAAACTCGGTTCATATATTCGCGATAACATACACTAAGTATTCTAGAAAAAAAAATGAATCAGGAATATAATGAAGCGATGCTTCATCAAAATATGCCAGTTTTGAGATTTTTGATTGATATTCATTCAACACACAAACTTTTGCTGGCCACACTCTCAGGTTGGCGTCATAATAACATCTGTGATGCAGATTTGGTTAGAATCCGTAAGATCTAGGAAAAACTCTTCAGTAACATACAAATAATATGATGATTGAGTCCCTCTCCCTCTAAATAGGACTTTCAAGCTATTACACAGTATTGAGCTTGTCTGACTATGTGAAGAAAAACTATTTTTGCCTTATACCTTATTATCCATTGAAAACTAATACTCGCCGTTGATGAATCTCGTATTCCTGCTGCATTTTTTTGCCTTTGTTAACTATTTAAGATATGCATTACTCAATGAAACTACGAAATTCTATGAAAAAGCTGTCAAATTTCTCATATGAAAACCACATAAACATTCAGAAGAGGCGAAGTGTATGAGTGAATTTAAAAAAATAATAAACCTTCAAAAATGAGGATATTAGAAGTCAGACAAGATATCTCGAGTGTATTGACATAAGAATCTTTTCTGGCCGGGACTAGAATAAAAAGTGATTGACCTTGCTCATCACTAACCTCAATATCATGTAATCAGTCGAATACCCCAAGTTTCAGAAAATAAGAGGCTGAAGTTTGTTGGAGTTTTGACTTTAAAGAGGAGAGGGATGGGCATTAATGTTTTGAATCTATTTAAAAAATAGATAAAAAAACACTTTACAAAACATATGAATAAAACACTAGATATTAATTATTATCAAGCCATACATGCAAAGTATATTGACTTTCCCATCGTGAGACATGTCTTTTCATAACTGGTAGATATTCAATAAATTTGCTATTAGTTAAAATCAAATTTTGTGCATGTTCAAAAGTAACACTTTTTAAATGTTTAAAATTTTCAATAATAAATTTAATATCATCACTATTTTTGACTCGAATATGTAAATGTTTTATATTTGGAGTTATCATTGAATATATTGTTTCAATACTTGTTGTATAATCATTTGAAGCCCAATAATCAAATAAAGATAATATATTAATATTATGAGCATATATGAGTAATTTTTTAATACTATGAACAATACTTGGCATATATTCATAAGAAAAATTAATAGATAATGAAAGTTTTACAATATTAAAAAGATTGATTGTTGTCGAAAGAAATCTAAATGAATTTTCAGGCCATTCATCAGCAATACCAAGAGTAAGTTCAGTAACATTTCGAAATTGTAAATAATTAATATTTTCTATTTCATCACTATCCATAACTTTACTTAAATGTATATCTAATTGTTTAACATTATCCATCATCATTGGATCATGATTATTTATTGTAAAATTCGAAGCAGAAACTTTACTTTTTTCTGAATGATATACAAAATGTAAATTACATATTGGTAATGAATAAAGTATAAGTTTATGTATATAAATAATATAATCACATATAACAAGACAATGTTTTTCATCAAGCCAAAATGATGTTTGATAAAGTGAAATAATTTGTTCGATATAATTTGTATCAAAATTTACATGAGTAAAAACTGAAATAAAAAAATCAAATTTTTCTAATAAAGGAAGTTTTGTTTTAATTAATTGTTCCCATCGATAACCATCAAATGAAGAATTAAATAAATTTCCTGAACCAATTAATTTAAGATAAATAAGTGCAGGTGTTAATGAAAGACATAATTCAAGTTTATTCATTTGTATACGACCACCTTCACATGTCAATGATTTTAATTGTAAAAATGGTGTTTGATTTACATCTATTGAAATATTTTCATCAGTATCATTGGCATTAAAATCTTTTAAAATTATTGTTTGTAAACACGGAGAATATTCAAGAATAATATAGAATTGATTAAGTGTTATACTGTTCTTTATGCTAAGATACTTTATAGTACAATTAATAGGCCATTGAAATTCTTTCATATTTTTTGGCCAAATATTTAAATCAAGTTTTTGAAGAGTATAATGTTCTATAGTTGATGATAAAAGAGTTAATACAGGATTTTTACCAATATTTAATGTTTGTGAATCAATTGATAGAGAAATTAATGAAGAATGAATAGTATAATCCAAAAATATTTTTAAATGATTAGATTCAATTCGAATAAGTTTTAATGAACGAAGTCGAAGAAATTGATTAATATCGAATAATGAAATAAATAATTGTATTTGACCATGAGTTTTATCTTTATCAGATAATGTTAATGAAACAACTTGTTCAAATGGAATCATATGACAAATACGAAGAAATTTTGTTTTTGATATAGATTCAAAATTAAAATTAAAATAATTATATGAATTTGTAATTAAATCAAAACGTTTACATACATAACGAAATGAAAAGAGAATTGTTTGAATATCAAGATTATCGAGAATATGATGAAGAATTTCAACAGGTAATATATCAAGAGATGAATTAGACATTCTAATAATAAGTTTTAAAAAAAAAAGCAAAGAAAAAGAAACAATAATATATAAATAAATTATTATTTTTTTTTTTGTATTTAATATTTGAATAAATTTATCATACAAAAATGATAATTATAAAAGAAAAAAAAAGACAAACGACAATACGATAGAAGCGCTATGAGCAATAAGATTGTTTTTATTGCTTGTAATATTTGATAGAGTTTAACCAATGAAAATAACAAACGAAATTATTTATTCCTTCCTTTACATGCTTGTCTCAATCAATGAGTCATGAACATATTAATGTGTATCCAGTTATGTTAATGCATTTCAAATGTATGTAAGTAAGGTTTTACTCATTTATCTAAAGCACTTTTTTTTTTCTATCAAAAAGATTGATGAAATCTTGACCTATAAATGTAATTTAAAAAGTCTATTATATATTGTTTTTAATTGATTACAATTTCTCATCAGATTATACATCTAACATAGTTTCACTTCATAAATCTTTCTCTATCAATAAGATTTTGTATCCATTCATTTTAATCATTGGAGATTATTTTTCTTCGATTTCAAACAAATTTTTTTTTTTTGTTGTATTATTTTGTTAACATTAAGCATTGTTGAAAGTAAAGAACTGTCTACTTAAGTATCCTGGATTAGACTACGAAATTGTGTAGAATTTTTTTTCAGAGTTGTATTAATTATTTATAGATTTATATTTTTGTCTTATAGAGTAATTAATGTAGAGTTTGGTGGTGTTAACAAAAAATTAAAACATCAGATAGATACAAAAGTTCTGAAATTTATATCGAGAAATCTTCATCTTTTCATTTTTGAGATTAAAGATTGTAGAATATATGACATCTTTAATCTCAATAATTCCATCATCAAAATATATTTAAAATTTTTATAGATAAATTCACTATGAAGAAATTATATTAAAATCTTGTACTATTGATATTTTCAATCATAACTTGATGTGTCAATATTTTAATTCAGAAAATAAATGAACTATAACCATAATAAATTTTTTAAGCTATACATGAAGATTTAGATAATGGTATGACTCATGAAACAAAAGTAGTTTTAAAGGTGAAGAATTTTAAAAATTGACATAGACAATTTTTTGAGTACATTAAAGAAATATTCAATCTAAATAATCACCTAATGTTCTAATAACCACAAATTAGTCTCGTTTTATAGTTTTACATATTTTAATACCTTGATAATAATATTGAAAATAATAGTCTTCTATTTGCCTATGTTCTTTAACATATAATTTAAACTGCAGGTATCTCATTTATACATGTCAATTTACCTTGTAGATCATTTCGTAAAGAATATATATCTTATTTTTATGGAAAACATGATAAAAAATACACCAAGTATTGCTGAAGAAGATGAACTAACTGATATTGATCAATCTAATTATGATCAATTACGTATTTGGAATAATGTACAAACACAAACTAATCTTGTCAAAAGTCAAAACGAACAATTTCCATTCAAGACAACAGCTATAATGAAGTACATAGTTATTGAAAATATTTTGTATAAGAATTAAAAAAAAAAATTTGATAATATTAATTATTTGTTATAGAACAGGTTTAATATCATGGCGTTTTCCTCGTCTTTTACTTGATTTTATATCTGTTTCTCCACATATGCTTGTTCATGCAGAAGAACAATTGTATCAAGGTAATACTATAATCAATTTCATTCTTATTCTTAATCATATGTTTTTATAGGTTTGAAAAATAAATATTTCGGTGAATATATACATATACGGTGAGTTGAAAAAAATAAATTTATTTTCATAGATATTATTTTCTTTTTTTTTGTTTGTTTTAGCGGTGATAATTCAATATGGACAATTCGAAGTTTATATTCACCTGAAAATGCTATTCCAATTGTACTTATTCATGATTTTGGTTGTGCTAGTGGTATATGGATAGAAAATATCGATTTTTTAAGTGCACGTCATCCACTTTATATGTTTGATATACTTGGTTTTGGTCGTTCATCACGACCAATATTTGATCAAACAAATTCTACTAAAGCTGAAACAAAATTTATTGAATCAATTGAAGATTGGCGTATAGCTGTTGGTTTACAAGAAAAATTTTTTTTAGTTGGTCATGGTTTTGGAGCATATTTGGCTACATTGTATACAATTCGATATGGATCATATATTAAAAAATTAATTCTTCTTGATCCTTGGGGTTTTAATCCGAAGCCAGATGAATGTCAATTACATTTATCTACACCATTTTGGATTAAGTGTCTTGCATATATTACAGAAACATGGACATCATTTTCAGCATTTCGATATCTTGGACCTCTAGGTAAACTATTAATATAGTTTATTTTAAGCGAGAGAAGTTTCTTTTGATCGTAGTTCCAATTAAAAATAGTTTGGTCGGGGCTTCGGTCACGATTTCGGCTCCATCTTGTCTATTTCTACTTTACAGTCTACTATTTTCTTCATTTGTATTATTTTAGGATTACCAGTATTAAAATTCCTTGCACCACGTTGGAAACGTCTAACACCAGTCGATAATTCAAATATAAAATCAGATACTCTCTATGAATATTTATATCATGTTAATGTACAACCAGCTAGGTATATTATTTTTTCTTTACTTACGAAAAATATAATTTTAAAAGTAAATTTTTCTTTTTGCTAAAAAGTGGTGATGTTGGTTTTCAAGCATTGGCATCATGGTACGGTTGGGCTAAAGAACCTATTGTTCAAGTAAATCATTCTCGTTTGGAAAATATTTCTGATGAAATTTCAATAGTATTTATCTATGGATCACGTACACATATTGATAGTTCAGTTGCACAACAAATACTTCATCAACGTGGTTCAGATAATACATGTATCAAAGTATTAAATACAAAAGAAAATATGTTTTTTGTTTGTTTATATTTTTATAATAATTTATTTAGATTATTCATAATGCAGCACATTTCTTTTTTATGGAAAAACCAATACAATTTCATGAAGTGATGATTGATATATTAAGTGATTTATCAGATGGTGTCCATTCATTAGCATCGGAAGATAATCGAATAACAACTACAATACGTCGAGAATAAAATATATGTGGTTTGTTTTTAGTCAGATGAAATGTTACTTGACTCTTTTGTAAATTTTTTATATTCGATCTGTCGTTTTTTTTTTGAATATCAACGGTGATAGTTTGTTGTTACATAAAATTTGATTTAATTTTACATAGAAAAAAGACTCTCGAAATATTGATCATTGTTCGTCATCTCCATCAAAGGTTATTGATCAATTGATTATTCTAAAATGACAGAAATACTATCAAATAATGAACTAAATATTTTATCACTTGCGTTTGTATTTTCAAACTTTGGAAAAAAAAGATTCTTTAATCATTGACATGTCATCTAGAACTAGCCATGTGTATCACCAACACAACGAAAATATTGAGTGTCTATTCGAAGGTAATTTTTATCAGTTGATGTTTTGTTTAATAGTCGTAAATAAAACAAGATTTAAGCGAAAAACAAAAAGTTGAAGTATAAAACTTGATGAGAAAAATAAATCTTTCATTCTACTATCATAATTTCAATACAACCAAAACGGCTATAATTAAATAATTGTAGGTGAACGCGAAGTTATTCTACTGTTTTTTTTTGTTACTTTTTATTATCTCAAGCAGTTTTTGAAAAATAATTTAGAACTTAAATTTTTCTCCAAGATACCGCCTTTTTACAACAGCTTTTACTAGGGAGTTGGCATATAGAATGGACTCGAAAAATACGGTATCTCTGCAGCAATAAACTAAGTACCAGAGCTCTTCTTTAAGTGATTTATAATACATTACAATCTACATGACGCACATATTCTCAAATTGAAATCGATTAATTAGCTGGACAACGTTGATTGTTAGCCCTATTAACTAAAGTCGTAATCATTGACAATATTCTAAAATTGATTTTTTAAGACGACTACCATAAAACAACACTGCTGTAAACAACTTATTTGAATAGATCCATGAGATTTGAGAGAAAAACA
This sequence comes from Rotaria sp. Silwood1, assembly GCA_905250075.1. Lineage (NCBI taxonomy): Eukaryota > Metazoa > Rotifera > Eurotatoria > Philodinida > Philodinidae > Rotaria > Rotaria sp. Silwood1. The sequence goes on from CAJNOP010001196.1 coordinate 16,557, forward strand.
GAAAATATTTAAGAAACAGGACGTTTATAACGTATAGCAAAATAGCTAATAGTATTTTTCCCAGTTATAATAAAACTTTCATTACTAACTTAACTTGGACGAGGTGGGCCATTAGTTATTTACATTATTCTAGTTAATAAACGATTGCAAGCTGTATTTTGATGATATCTCTTTATAATAAAGATACTTCTTCTCTGTTGCATATCTGAAGAAGGATGATGAAGAAGTGAGTCCCAAAATAAATAAAATTAAACGATATCTCCCTATTTTTAGAAACAGCAGCTACATTATCTTTCACATCTTAATCCTACAATGATTGCACTACAAGCTTTTATATGATTTAACATTGAAATTTCCGTTAAATTAGATGTTTCAGTTATAAAACATGTTCGAGCCGATCTTCGTAAAAAATTTAAAAGATTAGTTGATGATGATCGAATATTGATTTATTTATTTCATTATAATACTCAATTACTAACTAGTGAAGAAGTCTTTCGAACTATATTAGTGATTGTTTTGTTTGAGCAAAAAGTTTAAAAATTGATTTGATTTTTAAATAGTCTTATAAATGTTTTCTTTTTCTATTTTTCTATTTTTCTTTTTTAATTAGAACCAATGATTGAAAGAATTCATTTATTAGTTCAATAAATTCCAATATATTTTCTTCACAGTGAACAATTTTGAATAACAATGAAATCCTCGTTAGTTATTCAAGAAATTCGTGAAAATACTTTTGTTGAAACAATAAAAGAAGCTGGACATCATGTAAACTGTTGTTTTAAGTAATTCCCATAGTATCTAATTCAATTCTTTTGTTTAGATTTATGCTGATACATCTGAAGAATTTGAAATGTATTCACAACGGATTCTATATAATAACTAACTGAGGCAATAGTTTGATCGTTTCTTATGACAACAGTAATTTAATTTTTTGTTTTGTTATATAATCTATGTTTATATAATAATTTTTGTATACATGTTGATTAATAAGTTGAATACATAGGTTATGTTCTTTTTTTGTATAATCAATCGAAATTTTTTGTGTATTTTATTAAGGATAATTTTGGAATTTTTTCTTATTCCTTCAATGTCATTCATATATATATTTGCTGACTACTACTGCATTTGAACGTTCTTTATCTATTAGACGACACGTTATAAATATATGACTTGAGTTTGTTCGAAGTAACTATAGCTTCACGGGTTTAGTAAATACAACTGATTATTTGATTTATGCACATTCAAGCAAATAGTTGTTTAATATATTGTATACATTCGAGAAATATTAATATTATTCTGTTTGAAAATATTCTATTTTATAGTTGTTACTCATTTTATTCAATCTTGATTTTCTTCCTTGAATGACTAGTAATAATATATGGGCAAAAAGTTCGTGACAACTTTCCAATCGATACATCTTTGCAACTACTTAAGTGATGTCAACTAGTAAATAGTCATTCTAAAGATCATTTAAGAGTATACTTATTGTGCAAAGATGAAGACTTCAGATTCAGAAATAAGAGATATATAAATGTAAGAATATTATTAACATTCTTCAGACACATTTGTAATCCTTGTTGAAAAAGTCTTTGTACTATGCCTTTGTTCAGTTCTCGACCACATATAACTCACTTGAGAGAATCAAAGATAATCAGCCAGAAAGAATATTTCATGGTCTTTCTAAATAAATGTTCAAAGCTTTTTTTTTCTAAGTTATGTTTGATTCATTAGAGGGAAATTCTTGAAAGGCCATAAATGGAAGTTTTATAAAACGCTCAGTTACCAGGTCTTAGTACTTGTGTTTGCTCATGTTTTGAACATTCAGATGCCATTGAGAAGAATGAAAAGTAGTCAGGTAGAGGTTTATCACGTGTATGTCAAAATGTTTTATTTGTTCCATATAGGCTTTATATTTGATTACATTATTCATAATGTGAACTCTATAGTGTTTTTTTAAAATATGTTTGACGAAATTATGTTGGTAATAAATGTAAAGTCAAGATCATACAATTTTTTTTTTGTGTTTTCAATTTTTAATATAAACATAAGAAAATATCATAAACCTATTCGATTAACTATCAACAATCAAAAATATTTACATCAATATCTCGATATCATCAATTACTGAATTCCTAGTCTTCAATGGTTTAAATAGCGAAATATTCTGATGTTCACAACAAAATTATTCATAATGAGTCATCATAAGCAGACAAATAAACGCTCATTGTCATCGTAAAACCAATGACTTTAAATGAGATATAAAATAAATATTATATTCAAGTAAAATTGAATCATAGCCTATCGTACTAAAAAAAGTTCATTCATTTGTTTAAAAAAAAACTCTAATTGAATGTAAATACAAATATTCATCATTAATGAAAGATATTTATTGGCACAAATTGATTAGTTATCTTTAAGCTTTATCCAAATCGATTACCAAGGACATGGTAATTAGAATTAGAGTCCTGCAACGGGGCCGGGTACCCGGCACCCGATCGGAGCCGAAACTGTGGTCCGGGTACAAATTTGCCGGGTCGGTTCGGGTGCCGGGTATAAAAAAAAATGCCGGGTCGGGTGCAGGATTTGAGCATACCCGGTACCCGACCGGTAGTCGATGACATCTTAACAAGTAAAAGTATTTTACACTCTAGGATAGAGTCCTGCAACGGGGCCGGATACCCGGGACCCGATCGGATCCGGAACTGTGGTCCGGGTACAAATTGTTACTTGATGAAATTAAAATAATAGTATATTTTGCCATATGAAATAAAAGTTTGAAAAGTGAATATAATTTTGACAATAACAATCAAGTGCTGACTATTTCAAGGCTGGGCCGGGTCCGGTCGGGTACCGGGTAGAGCTATCCGGGTCCGGTTCGGTTCCGGGTGGAAGATGACCGGGTCTGGTCGGATTCCGGGTTTGAAAAAAATGAGCCGGGCCGGGTCCGGGTGCGAAAAGTAGTACCCGTGCAGGACTCTAATTAGAATGAATTAATAATCAATATAAAAAATTGAACTCGAATTGCATCCTTAATATTCCACTTGTACATTAGCTTTTCTTTTCAGTTCAGTTTGTTTGATGTTTGTGAAATGTGAACAAAAAAGTAATTCGAGACTTTTTATTCTTCATCATATATAAATTTAATCCATGATGATTTAGTATAACAATAAACTCTACATTATGAAACTGATAAATCAAAAAAAGAGCGAAAATTCTTTATACTATGTCCTTGTTTTATAGTTTATATAGAGAATTACGTTGCAAAACTCGCAGCACTAATTTTCTTTTTGTTCTTATCACCTAATAGCAAGAATTGGCATGTTATTTGTTCATTTGACTTATCCGTATACATTAGTAGGAGGACAACTATTTCGTATGTATTGCATATTATTTGTCAATGATTTATTGTCAAAGTATTGAAAATAGAAAACAATATTGAACGAACAAGCTTTACACGTATTGTCAATATTACAAATTGATCAATTATTTGTATCAAGAGATAGTTGACAAACAAATATTCAGAGAAAGAAAATTTTCTGTTTTCATACTTCTGAAATACATTTATTTTCATATATATTTTCTAGAATTCTAAAAATACGGATCGAAGAACAAAAAAGTGTGAAAAAATTTAGTTCTATAACTCATATTTCAGCAACATTCATATAAAAAAAAATAATCATCATCTTTTTCATTTTATCTTACTATAAATGAGATGATTGCCAACTCTGCAAGTTTTATATGCAAACCATAAAGTTTTCTTTAAGGAATCCAGTATATATTTTTATAGATCACTTATTCTCTATCAAATCAATACAATGTCAGATTTTAAAACTATTTTTAGAGCTATTTCTAATTCATATGTTTTTATAATTTTGTCAATTAGGTTACAGTTAATGTAAATGTTATGTTCGGTATTTTTTGTTGGTTCTGTAGTTTCTTTATGATGATAATCACAACGGTTAGATTACACTTTAATGACCTTATATACATATATCTCTCTCTTATTATATAGAAACAATAGGTACACATATCAGATGTTAAATGAAAGGTGAAATAAACCAATAGATAACATAATACAGCAGTAAAAAACTACATGGGTCATTACTTCAAGGCCTAAAAGATAGTAAAGGTAAAAAACAAGAGAAGATTCTAGATAAAATACCTGACAGAACGAAAGAAAAGATAGTCATAATTATTATACATATGTACAGAACGAATGAAAACAAACATATACTGAAAATACCTTTAATAACTTTTTCTTGTGGTAAGTTATGAATGCGTGCTATAACAGTAATAATTTAAAATATAAATTGAAAATCTATTTCAAAGTCTGATCCTATCACTGTTCACGATCAGTTCAATGTTGCATGAGTCGAGTCTCGAAGTCCAATGCAGAGCTCTACTATAACAGTACTTTAATTTCAGCAATGCTTAATGATCATGATAGAATATTAAAAAAATACATTTGAAACAGGGAAAAAACCTCTAATAGCTAAAATGAATGAGTAAGAAACTTTGTTTGTAAAGAAAATATAAACCTGATTAATAAAACAATTGGAAAGAAATCAAATTGTAATCCTTTACTGTTCTAGAAAAAACAATCATCGAAAAATCAATAGTTCATGAAATTACTTAAAAGATACTTTGAAAGTATAGATTACATTTAATACTCATTTATCCAATGAGTAAAAATTTTACCTATATGCTGTCACAGAGTGTTTGAGTTCCAATCCTTGATGTTTTCATTCTCATGTTTCTGTTTTTTTTACAGTTCTTTCACCTTTTCTTTTCTTTCCTCTCAGATGGCTTTTTGTTTTCCTGCCTTGGCATTTTCACATCGAATTTTTTGCCCTCCTGTCCTCGCATTACCACATATCGGTCTTTTTGTCTGTGTCATCGGTACTATTACCTGTGGACTTTTCATCTTCCTATCTTCTGTATTTTCACACATGGGTTTTTTTCCTTCGTTTCCTCCGCATAGTCACACGCCAACGTTTTTTGTCTTCCTGTCTTCTGTATTGAGACATCTGGTTTTTTTTCTTCTCACTTCCTGTATGATCACACATGGGATTTTGCCCTTTCATATTCTTGTTGTCACCTCGATATATATATATAAAGAACGTAATTTCACGATATAGAATATTCCGATATGGGACTCGTTGTCATTGGTCTACAAAGTAAACCTTTGAAATGAGTTCCCATCATATTAGATATATGTACATTTGAAGCACACATTGCCATCACTCACACTCTATCTTTCGTGCAGAATACGCTAAATAACTTTGTTGGTATGATCAAACTACACATGCACCTGAATATGTTTTGCATCATTATTCATATTTATTTTTTTAAGCTTGAAAAAATATATAAAATGGTAAGTATATACATATACAGTAAGTTGAAGAGAAGAAATTTCATTCATAGATCAGTTTTTTTTCTTTTAGTGATAACACTTTAATTTGCATAAATCGAAGTTTATATTCACTTAAAGATACCATTCCAATTGTACTTATTCATGATTTTGATTGTGCTAGTAGTATATGGATAGAAAATATCAATTTTTAAAGTGCATGTCATGCACTTCATATGTTTGATATACTTGTTTTTGGACGCTCATCATAATGAATATTTAATCAAATAAGATTTCTTAAATTAATTGAAGATTGACGTATAATTGTTGGTGTACAAGAAAACTTCTTTTTTATTTGAACAAAGTTTTGAAGCATATTTAATTACACTGCACACAATTCGATATGCATAATTTATGAAAAAATTAATTCTTCTTGACCCTCGGAGTATTAATCCGAAATTAGATGAATGTCAATTACATTTATCTACACCATTTTGGATTAAGTGTCTTGCATATATTACAGAAACACGAACATCATTTTTAACACTGCGATATCTTGGACTATTAAGTACACTATTAAGACAGTCTATGCTTTTTGTTTCCGAAAACTCGAGAATAAGATTAGGAAATCAGTTAGAAAAAAAAATGATCTTTGGACGTAGCTAAATCTCGAAAGTAGACATGAGTTGCACCACTAGTTTTTGATTGTACTTCCCACTAAAAACAGTTTAGTCTGAGCCCCAATCAAGAGAAAATTTGGCTTCGGTCCCGATTCCAGTTCCATCTTATGCATATCTACTGTAAAGCCTACTATATCTAACCTATACATTATTTCAGGATTTTCTCTACTAAAATTTCTTGCACCATGTTGTTGGACACTTCTTACATAAGTTAATAATTTCAATTACAACATCAGATGCTCTCTATCAATACTTATATCATGTTAATGTACAACCAGATAGGTAAATTATTTTTATTTAATTATGAAAAGTTTAATTTAAAAAGAAACTTTTTCTTTATGTAAAATGTTGATGTTGGTTTTCAAACATTAGCTTCATGATATGATTGAGCTAAAGAACCCATTATTTAAGAAAAACATTCTCGTTTAGAAAATATTTCTAATGAAATTTCAATAGTATTTATTTATGAATTATGTAAATATCTTGATAATACAGCTGCACAACAAATACTTCATCAACGTTATTTAAGATAATACATATATCAAAGTATTAAATACAAAAGAAAATACGTTTTTTGTTTGTTTCTATTTTATATATGTAATAATTTATTTAGATTATTCATAATGCAACACATTTCTTTTTTTATGGAATAATCAATACAATTTCATGAAGTGATGATTGATATATTAAGTGATTTATCAGATGGTGTCCATTCATTAGCATCGGAAGATAATCGAATAACAACTACAATACGTCGAGAATAAAATATATGTGGTTTGATTTTAGTCAGATGAAATGTTGCGTGACTCATTTCTGACTTTTAGTATTCGATTTGTCGTTTTTTCTTTGAATAACATGCGGTGATAGTTTATCTTTACACGAAATTTAATTTAATTCTAGATAGAAAAAAAAAACCTTATCAAAATGAATAACCATATGAAGAGCTGTCAAAATCTAGATGTTGATTCAACAGGTCCATCAAATGTTATTGAGCAAATGATGTCAATAGCAATGCTTGATTATGTTGAAATGAAAAAATTACTATTCAATAATGAGTCAAATGGTTTATCACATGAGTTAGTAGTTTCAAACTATAAAAATAAAATGCTCTAATGATTGTCATGTCGTTTAGAACTAATTATAGTATACCAACGACACCAAGAAAACATCGAAGAGCTATTCTAACGTAATTTTTATCAATTACTTTTTTCTTCATAATTATTATCGTGAATAAAACAAGATTTAAGCAAAAAAAGAAAAAGTTGAAGTATTAAACTTGAAATAACCGAAAAAAGGTCTCAGTCTTTTACCTTATTGCTGTGGAGATACTGTATCTTTATAGTAGTTTTTAAGTCAATGCTATGATTCCATTCAGTAACACTAGAAAAGTCAGTATTCAGCATGTGTCGGAAGTGGATTCTGGTATTGACTTGTAAAATACCCTATGTATGCGGTTTCTTCCCAGCAATTAGGTAACAGGCCGAGTTCTTTTCTAGGTTATTCATATCCCATTAAAATCTACATAATGCAGATAATCCCCAATTGAAAACAATTAATCAGTTCTGCATGGCTAGTCATCGGTCATCTTCATATGAGTAGGTTTCAAAATCACAAAAATTACAGGAAACTATCTCTATAATCAAAGCTGTAATATCGACAGATCATCAAACATGTTTCAAGTTGTGACATACTTAGCAGACAAGTGATATAATCCTATTGTTCTCTGACAGATGCCTAAAAAGAAATTTATTAATTAAATCTACCAAAAGAATTATAGATTTGAACATTATTACATAGCATTATTTTTGCCTGAAAAATAGAAAGAAATTTAGTTATGAAAATTAAATTGACATACTGAAACAACAAAAATTGTCTTCATACTATTTATGAATTAGAAACAAGATAGATTTTTATTATCACAAGTGCAAATGTTAAGTTCTTAAACATTCCTCATTAAAATATTAAAAAAAAGCGAAATTCCGTGATGAACAATTTTTTACTTGTTTATTCAATGCAGTGATGCTTCTATGTTTCAGTATGAAAAGCTAAACTCTCACCCTAGCATAAGAAACAATTTCATTTTTTGATATCCCGTGAGATGATTGATGTCTTTTAAATAATTTAGGTCTGGCTAAAGGAAAGCCAATGAAATTTTTACCTAGTCACAGTATAAAGAATGAAATTCCATGAGACTTCACCATGTCCAGTTGGAGAACATCGATGATTAGCCTTATTAACTCAAGATGTAATCATTTGTTAAATTGAAGCTACCTATCGCTTTCATCTTTCAAATTATTCATGATTATTCCTTTTTTT
>CAJNOP010001196.1:25002-39711 GCA_905250075.1 Rotaria sp. Silwood1
ATGAAGAACATAAGTATTTAGATTAAATTAACAATCGATACAAAAAAAAAAACACTGAATATTCGAATTAGGTGTTTAGTATTCCATTTGTACATTAGCATTTCTTTTCCATTGAGTTCGTTTAATGTTTGTGAAATAAAGAAAAAAAAAGTAATTGGAGGCTGTCTATTCTTGATCATATGTTAATTTAATCAATGATGATTTATTACAACAATAAATTCTACAATATAAGACTGATAAATCAAAAAAAACAGAACTAAAATTCTTTTTATATTATGTCCCTGTTTTATAATTTAGATAGAGAATGACCTTGCTAAACTTCCGGCATTAATTTTCTTTTTTTTTTGTCTTATCGTCTAGTAGTAAAACATTGTATGTTATTTGCTCATTTGAGTTATCCTTGCAATTAGTAGAAGAACAACAATTTCATATGCATTCATAAACCAAAGTAAAGTTTTTAATTCCATTGAGAAAATGATATATATAGAGAGTACAAGAAACAGAACAGTAAATTGTCATTGTGTAAAAAAAAAAATCTATTCTGTGTTTATCTTTTTATTATTGTAGAGAATATAACATAAATATTAATAGAGAGACAGAGGGCGAGAGAGAGAGAGAGAGAGAGAGAATAAAGAATTCTTTTTTCTTGTCAAATATAATAAGTCCAACTGAATCTTTCTATTTTGTTTCTACAATCATTAGTTACAACAATAATCTGTGGAGTTTAACGAATCTTCTTTATCTCAATCATGTAAGTGATCATTTGAATAAAAGAACTGATAAGAATATTGTATTATTCATGTATATGATATATAACTATATTTGCATATAGAATTAAGTTAGATAAGATTTTTATTCAGTTTATTGAAATAAAATATTTCTTTTTTTTTTTTGCAAGTTAATAAGTAATATTATTCGTTAACATTATAAATATACTACAAAAAAGAAAAAGTAAATTCGAGAAGTATTTCATATTATATATATCTTATATTATTTTGTATCCATGGTAAAGTTTTTTCTACCACGAAAAAAAGAAATACTATGAAGACAAAACAAAACAAAAAAAAAACGCTTTTTTTCGTCATGACCTTCATCTAATGTATGAAATAAATAAATACATCACTACTTTTTATATGAATTCTCTAACCTAAACATACTCTGATTTACATTTTTAATTTATCCTTTTCGTACAAGATTGATGAATATACTATTAAAATAAAATGCAAAACTTGTTTTATTTCTTTCAAAATAATTAAAATAGGTATGAAAAAAAAACAAAACAAAACAAACTTCTGTTACCTACGCATTTCTTTTTCTTTTTTTTTTTGGCGTATATGATGACAACGATTGTTTTTGTTTAACTTTTTTTCTGATAAAATCAACATTGAATTTCTTTAAAAACAAATTTTTTTAAATAAGTTTTATTTTATTTTTGATTTCAGCTTTAACAAAAAAAAGAAAAAAACTAAAATGTCTAAAATCAGTATTGTATTACTTATGATATTCGTCTATTTCATTTGTATTCAATTTTCCATTATTAATTGTCGTCCTCATACACAAAAAATTGTTGTTCATGGTCATGAATGGACAGTACCAAATGAACCTGGTTGGGAAGATGGTAAAAAAAAAATAAATATAATTTTTTCATTTTGATTATTTTGATTTTATTTTTTATATTATTAGTTCTACAAGAAGCTGAACCAATTCGTCATAAATTTTTAACTAATTGTGCATCAAGTCGAGAATGTCGATTAGCTGCTGAATTATTACGTAAAATCTTTTTAAAACATCCAGTTTCAGCAAAATATTATGATGATTCAAATGACAACGACTTTCGACCTAGTGATATGGATTCAATCTTTAAATGGGGATGATTTCTATATATGCATCTTCTGTACCGTTAATAATGATAACAAGAAAAAGACGAAAAAAAAAAAAGAAAACAAAATCATATTTATCATATAGGCAATTTGCATTATTATAAGATTGAATATTTAATAACAAAGTAAAAAAAAAAAAACAAAACATAATAATGCAGATATGAAATGACTCTTGTATTTATTATTTTCAATAATGAATATATAAATTATTAATCATTACATTGTTAAATTAAATCATAATTTTACTTTAATTATTTGAACCATATAGAAAAAACAAAAACGCAATGAGTTTAATCTAATATAAATCATGTCATGTTGACGAGTAAAATAATTGTCAATCGCAATTATATTATCTTACAGTCACAGAAATACACTTAAGTTATATATATATATATACTTTTTTTTCTTGATCGATTTATAATTAGAATACATATCACTTAATCTTATCTAAAACTATAATCATATAGTTTTCAACTGACAGATCAATAATTTAACATGTTTCTTATGAAAATTAATTGATAATGAGAGTAATCTAACTTTATATCAAATACGAATGATTAACTGTGTAATTATACGTAAATATGTAACTGCGCACGAAAAAAAAAAATATTCATATTGCACAATTTATTATGGTTACTATTTGAAATAACTTATTCATTCTTATACTTTAGTTATTTATTTAATAAAGTCTTTTGATGTATTAGAGAAATTTAAAAAGTTAAGATTTATTCATGACAAATAAATATTAAGTATGATTAATATAAATTCATTGCGCTTGACAAATGTATGATAATAGGATAGAATATACAAAAAGGATTAATATTTGTGTATGACTTTTATAAAACATAAAAGAACGATGAAAAAAATCTTATTAAAGAGATTTAAAAAAAAAAGACATGATATTATAAGAATCTATCGAAATAACTAACAAGACAATAAATAACTTAAGATGATATATTTCTTCTTTGCAATATCAATGTTGTTTATAATACAAAGTCACATACTACAAAATATTATTTGCTTCTATACATTATGAAAAAAACTCATATAGGACTGTGACATATACATTTTAACACAACTAAAGATTGATAAATTCAATTAAGAATAAAATTAATTTCTACTTTAAGATATATTGGTTATCATCATAAGTCTATTTTGGTTTACATAATGCCTGCTAGTGATGTCTGTTTATCTATTGAAAACAAATGAAAGATAAGTGGACTGTACATTTTACAATCAAAAGAAACACATATCATATTTATTGATGCATAGAAAAAAGAAGTCATGTAGTTTATTAGATTGTGCAATTCTTTTTTGACCCAAAAACAATGTTGTACATGATAATCAATTAACTGTAATGACATATCTGAATATCCTAAAACTAAAATAATAAATAGTTTATGGGAAATAAATTCCAGTGTTGAATATGAACAAAATGATTGTTGAAAAACAAAAAAAAAGAAAAGAAAGCTTACTGAAACAAAATAGAAATTTTAAATACATCATTTGATACAATTATTTACCTTGATTATTCTAAAGAATAATTGATGTGTAATTAATTAATCTTATTAAATATTTTGCATATTAAAAAAAAAATCCAACGTCAAAAGAACTTGTATATTTGTTAGAGCAGCTTATCTTGCTTCTATGGATCTATATTTAATCTTCTTTTACAAATAAAAAAAAAAAACGTTCTGACATGAAGAACAACTAAGAATCAATGTGATCTTTAATACTTATCTATATTGTTTTACTATCCTATTATGTTACAAAAAAAAAGTAGCCATGAAAAGTTTATAACATATATATGACAAAGAACACATATGAACCATTTCATTTATTAACGATATGACTTTACATAATATAAAGTCATGTATCTTGAGATTTTAAGCAGTTCAAGATCTAAATAATGTGTGATGCAAAAGAAATAACACAAAATGTTGACTCTTATATTTCTTTATAGACACTATTTTTAAAAAGAAATCTTTTCTGTAATTTAATAGAAAATTTACTCATCTTTCGAACTGTATATGACTTATTTTTATTAGATATTCATAAATAGAATAGCATGAGAAGAAATAAAAACATCCTAAAAATAGTTTTGCACTTTTTGTACATTTCATAATAATGACATAAAATGTGGAGTATGATATGTTTTGGTTAAACATATGTTGGAACGATAATTTTTTTACCATCTGATAGGAAATTTAGTTTTCTTTTGAAGTGTATATAATTTGTTTTTGTTAGTCATTGATAAATGTCCCTACAAAAATTTTTTTTTTTTATCTTTTCATTGTTATATCGAAGAAATTCTGTAAATCAAGTAAAATACGAATTGAAAATAGTTGTGACTTTGTTGACAGTAAAAGTATATGAGAATTATTGAAAAAGCTAACTACATTACAAGTGATGATTCAAGACGTTTGAAAGAATCTTTCTCACATATGACATGACGACTGTATTTCATTATTTAATAAAGATTTATTTGTTCTTCATGTTTTTTTCTAATAAAAAAGGAATATTCTGTTCTCTTTCCATAATAGGTAGCAGTTGTTGATATATCTGATACCATCTGAACATCAAATGTCGGTTGATGTGTAGGTTTTCTTCGATAATTCAATGATAAGATCAAAAATTTTTTGTACAGACATTTATCGACGCCTACCAAAACAAATTATATACACTTCGAAAGAAGACTAAATTTCCTATCAGATGGTAACAAAAATTATCGTTCCAACATATGTTTAACCAAAACATATCATACTCGATATATTGTGTCATTATTCCGAAATGTATAAAAAGTGCAGAACTATTTATAGACTGTCTTTATATCTTCCCATGCTGTTCTATTTATGAATATCTAATAAAAATAAGTTATACACAGTTCGAGAGATGAGTAAATATCTTCTATCGAATTGTAAAAAAACAAAAAACAATGTCTATAAATAAATATAAAAATCGACATTTTGGGTTATTTCTTTTGCATTGCACATGATGTTAAGTTGTTCGACATGGTCTCAAAAATTCAACTCGATGAAATCATATTTCGAAAGAGTTATACTATTAACAAGCTTTAGCAACGTGATACACACAACAAAGAAAGGACACAGTTTGATACTGGACATGTCTTCATTAAGAAAACTGCAAATTTAATTAGTAAATTTGAAAATTAAACTGTACATATTTAGATTATTATTCTGACTATAAAAGCTGATAGTGCAATCTCTGAAGGATCAAAATGTGAAACACAATGTAGCTACTCTTGCTAGTCAATAGGGATATTGTTCTATTCTATTAATTTAGGGACACATTTCTTCACTGCTCTTTTACTTAATCCTCAAGAAACGCAATAAGCAAGTAATTCATTTCGTATAAAGACAGACGTTATTGATATACAGTCCGTAATCATATCTCTAAATTTGTCATGATTGATGACTCGGGAGTGGCGGAGGAAGTCTAACCTTTACCTCTATACTTCAACACTCCTTTTAAATCGCGTTGCTCTGAATAGATTTACTCTTATTAGTGATAGGGAAGAATCTTAATCATATAGTTTGATATATATCTGCAGATATTTATTCATTTATCTTAAAATCATATATCTATTTTTCGAAAATCTTATACAAAAAAAAAAGGATTACCGTTTTTGTTCATGCTTCCAGAACATATAAATATTATACAGAATTTTTATGTGTTTGTCAAGATGTAAACTAGAGATATTCATGGCGGAGTTGGTACCACTGCGACGCGGGAGCTTTTTTTTTAGAAAGTTTGTAAAATCGCATGAGTTTGCATATGATTTGAGTGCTCACAAGTCCAACAGTCAGCATTTGTGGTGAAACTAATGGATTCAAGCTAACTGAAGTAATTTATCACACTAACGAAAGCAATTTTCGAAAAGTTTTTCAAAACTATTATGGCAGCGACAGTTCTCCAACCGTGATGAACATCTATGATGTAGTCTTCTTAGTTATCGTAATGTTGTAATACATGACGAAAATAATGTAATCGAAAGACAAGTATTCTATTCATAAACTAAAGATTATAGGTTATAATTATACTGATTTTTCGTGGTAAGACTTTGACTCTATGATAAAAGGAATTTTGTTCTGTTTGTCTGTTGTGAACAAAAGAAAAATCATTTAAATCTGTATGTTTAAGGAAATGTTGTAAGTCGTGTAAAGTATGAAGTTAAAATACAACTAAGTTGTTTTAAATGAAATATTTGATTTAGATTTATTGAGAATTATATAATTTTGACTAATATGGAAATAAAGAATACACAAATCATATATATGTCAAATAGATTACATAATATTTAACATAGATTTCTTAATTTTTACTAGATCTTATATTCAGATGATAATGAAATTATTTAATTAGACTGTTTTAAATAAAAATATGAAATATCAAGAAAAAAAAGCTTTGTTTCTTCGTATTAAATTTTTATTTTTATATAATTGATTTTATTTATGTACACAAATTTTTCAATATTTCAAATTTATTAGTCGAAATTAGAAGAACTTTCATTCAAGTATTTGAATAAAAGAGAACAGAGAATCTAAGCAAATTGAATAATAAACAGGAAAAAAAACTGTTTTTTTTTGAAGAGTAATATTCTATTTATAAGACTTATCTGTTACATGAATCATAGTTCTCGCTCTTCATTTATTTTCAACCAAAATAGGTTCTTTTAACTCATAGATTACACCCACTATTCCCCGTAGTATTGTTAGTTCAATAATAAGCTTCTTATATGTTCATCATCCTACATATACTCTCATTCTTTTGTGTAGTGATATATATTTTCTTCTGAGAATACCTAATTTAATTACGAAATCTAGAAAGAAAACCAAACCTAATTTTGGATTTACTACCAATAGTATTTCAATGAAAAGAAAAAGATATCTTGAGTATTAAAAACTGGATGATTATATTCTAAATATTTATATAAATGAAATTATTATTTTTTTAAGTCTCTATTTGTTTTTTGTATATTTATTAACCTTATACAGTCGATTTTGTTACAATGACAAAGGGCAGAAAGAAAAGAATTGCTACGATAAATATTAATATTGAATTTAATGAAAAGAAAAACCAAAATTTCAATAGGTCTTAATCTAGCAATTCTAATTTTTCGATAAAACTAAGAGTTCCAATAGATTTTTCGATTGACAAAAAATGCTCAAGGCAGACAATATGTTCCTAAATGAAAGCAAGTACATCATAGAAGGACTCCCATTTTTTTTTCTTTCTATTTCCAAATAAACAAAGTCTTCATCGGATGTTCAAATTTCTTTGAAACTTGAACAAAATCAGTTCTTACTTGAAATATATCGTATTGGTGTTAATACTGAACATTGAGGTACTGTTTAGCTTGGCATCGATGTTTACTGAAGTACTGACATCCACGTTCGCTGCAACATTGGAACATCAATTCGATCAAAATATGTCTTTTTTTCTAGTTGTGTGACGCAATGTGTCGGTGAATATTGACGTCAATGTGTATTAATTACACTGAATCGGTAGTTAGTAAACTGAAACTGTACTTCTCTGATTCTTCAATAAGATAAAATTTTTTTCCTAACAGAAATTGGCCGCCCTAATTATAGATTATTCTTATTCGACGTTGATTTGTTTTTTTCATAGTGAAGTTTGATAAAGAAAATAATGTATTGACTACCAATAAATATCTTAGTTCATTTGTTTGATGATCATTAATATTCTCTATTCATAAAAATGGTTTTAGGAGTTATTCACATATTACGTCATAAGAAAAATTTTTAATTAGTTTAACAAGTATTCGCTGCAAGTTATCTATCACCATGTTTGTAATCTATACAGAAACACTAAGTTTATCTCTATTTTTCTCTTTTATATATTCATAATATTTATGAATAAAAAATTTTAACATAAGAAATACACAATCAATAAATAAAGTGAGATACATGGTCATTTTCAAGTACGCATAAAGCTAAACTAATAAAAACAAAATGTCAAACAAATAAACAAAGGAGAAAACAGCCGATAAATGATATTGAAAAAAAACATTCATAATAAAATATTGCACTATTTAAGTTTAAAATGTATGTTGGTTGAGCAAGTACTTCTATACGTTATTTAGTGAAAAAAAATACATACTGAATGTAACGAAAAATGTTAATAGAAATCACTAAGTTCTTGGCTTTGTCTTTGTTTCTGTTGATTTCTGCACATTTTCGTTACTCGTCGCTATCATTTGTTCTTTTATTTCAACAACAGTATTCTTCTTTTACCTATAAAGTTATACACCACTATGTATATCACTCACACATGCGTATATCGTTGTTCAATCTTACTCTCACCGCTCACTATCATCAACTGAATATATTCTCCACTGTTCTCTTTTCTCCTTTACCTTAACCCCCATGTGATTCAAACCGAAAAAAACCGGCGGTATACCGCCGGTTGACCGATCGGTATAATGTGCGCTCTACCGCCGGTAGCTGCAAAAAGACCTGCAGTATACCGGCAATAGACTGGCGTTACTTTTCATATTCAAACGGTAGGGGAAGATCCAAATCTATTCATCCGTGACATTATAGAATCTCTTTTATCTTTACAAAATATTCGTTAAAGTTCAATGAAATAGTAGTATTTATTTCAACATGAGAAAAAGCTTAGTTCAACATTTACAATCGGAAACAACAGTAAAAACAAATAGTGAAAAAAATTCACTTGATTAATTAACCAAAAAAAAATAGATCAATGGCAAATATCAGTAAAGTGTATTTTCATATTTTTTATTTTATCTATGTTGATTGATTTGTACCATTTGCACGGCTATCACGTCGATTATTTCTTCTTTTCTGCATGATAGCTTCGTGAAATATGGGCTATTGTAATGTCATTTGAGCAGCATCAAGTTTAAATTTGGACCTGACGGCCTCTTGAAAAGAATATGCAGTTTGACAGTGAAATAAAGATGAAATCATATTTTACCTTTCACAAAAAGATATCGTTCATCAGTAGGTAAGGCATTTCGTTGAATACTTTCAAGATCTTCACGTGAAAAGACGGTGTTCAAAATCTTAGTTACATAGCGTGTTTTATTTGTTGGATCTGCCGGAATTAGCAAGACGTCTACGGAATCAGATGATCCAACAGACCACTCCTTAAACAAAATGATTGAGTAAATTTGATTAATTGTTTTCTATATAGATGTAATCATATTATACCAGAGATTTACGAAATGGGGCCACATTACTTGTATCTGAGTTTTCATTATCTTCATCTTGTGGATCAACCAATGGTACATGAACCTAAATATAGAAACGATCTATTGAAAAGTTTATAATATTAAAAGAAACCTGTTACTTGTAGTTTCGAAAAACCTCTTTGAATACGTTTTTGATTTTCAAACAACAGACGTACCATTTGATTCAGTCGCTTTTGCTCAACAACAAGTTGTTCTAATTGAATTTTATTTGCTTGACAATCGTTTTCCATTCGTTGTAAGATTTTATATATTTCATTTACAGTTGAAACATGTTGAATTATCATCTGATACTATACTATTGGTAGCAACGAAACGTTTAGCAGCTGGAGCAGTTTGGTTTTTCTTCTTTCGTTTCTTTTTGGAAACAATTTTCTTTGATGGATTGATTTCATTGAGCTCCTCCAACATCTCTTCAATTGAATCGATTTCATCACTTGAATCGCTAGTAGATGATGGTATTTGATGGGTTCCAAGATCTTTTACATCTAAAGCTAAAGTCGAATCAATTTGAATTATTATTATTTTGATTACTTGTTTCTTTGGCAGTATTTGACTTTGGCTCTTCCGGAGCTCGGTCTTTACGGCCAATCAACTCTAAAGAAAAGTAAGAATAAACTTGACCGAAATCAGAGCAGTAATGGATTTAAGCAAAGTTAGTGAAAACATATTCTTTATTATATTGAAGCTCTATTATTAATATTCAATGCTTTAAAAGTACTGGCCAATGTGTACATCTTTTTAGAAAGGCAATTATTTTATTTATCTTATATTACTTCACATAGAATTGAAGATGCATGTCTCTTTTTAACCAAATTACTAGAAAATATTTCTCTGGCTTTTAACTGTGCTTCACAGTAAAGCTAGTATGATATTATGAAGAGAAAAAGATTGTACCTGAAAAAGGAGGTCACGCACAAACATTTGCTGTTGTAGGTTTTGTATAATTTGAATTTAATGATGGATCTTGATTTTCTTTACGCTGATCTAATTTGTTTTGAGTTGAATACGAAACTTCAGCTTCAGATTCGAAGTCAGTTCTTATTGCTGACTCGAGTCCACGACCAGCTTTCTCACACTCATCTTTGGAACCTAAGATATACATTAATTTTTTTAGACTTTAGCAGCATTCATTTTAAAACACGAACCCTCACGAATTATCATACCAATCATAACTTGTTTTTGAAAACGTATCTTAACTAATCCAGATTTATCAGCAGTTGGCAGTTGATTCTTTTTTTAACAATGTACGAATTATCTTCTTTAAATAATACCAAACAGTAAAGGTCGACTGCTGATGGTCGTGTTGATGCATAAGGTCGAACATATATATTGCTATTCATTTGAAAAAAATCTAGAATATAGTAAAAAAAAAGTAATTTTTTGATGAGATTGTAATTGAAAGAAAATTTCAGGTATAAACAACAGTAAGCAATAATTTTAAAATGATATATGTATTCTAATCATGCTCAAAGTCCACTCTAAATTCCGACAAGCAAAAGTAACTTCGTACAGGTATCGAAGCACATTTGCAACAAATATCCAAAACAGGTACAATAACATATGTGTCTGTGAGACTTTGCATTGAGAACACTTCGTTCAGTTTTTTAATAAATAGTTGATCGATATCATTTGGTAATTCTAAACAGGACGTCGTGTTGAAATCGATGACTCGTTGATAAGATTGCAGGAAAGCAAAAGTTAAATTTGACATACGTAGAAAACAAATAATATTTCCGTACTCAAGCAATGTACCCTTTAAGGGTTTATGAAAATCATATACCCTTTCATATACCCTTTGGAAGAGTATATGAAAGGGTATATGAATTTCATAAATCCCTTTCATATACCCTTTCATATACCCTTCCAAAGGGTTTATGAAGGGGTTTATGAAATTCATATACCCCTTCATATACCCTTCCAAAGGGTTTATGAAAGGGTTTATGAAAAGTGTAACATACGGTAAAAAGGGTATATTATTCGTTGCACTTTCATAAACCCTTAAAGGGTTTATTATTCTACGCTTTTTTTTACAGTGTAGACTTAAAGGTCTAGCTCGTGAAATACACATGATACACGATAGTCACTTTAAAAACACAGACAAGGGAGAAATAAGATTAGTTGTTGGTTTTCGAAATAATCCAAATATTGAATTTGAACTTTCACGTAAACGACCAGCGTCATCAATATTGAGAGATCCATTAGCAAAGAGTAAGAGATAACCTAATTTTCTTTCTATTGTATATCACTTGTTCTTTTTACTTAGAACAATAAACAAATGGAATCGACGGTCATGGCACGAATAACTAATGCACACTATAGAGATATAAAAATATTTTTGCTTTCTTATTATTTCTTTTGTAAATATACTGTATTCTAAATTCACTGTTTTTTTCTCTTTCATACTTGTGTTATATTCGAAAAAAATTCTGTATTAGACTTTCTTCTCATTTCAGATATCTAACACTAATCAGTTCAACTCCCAAAATATTATCAAAGTTAAAAAAAACTCTCAGCAAGCAAACACGAAAAATAAATTCAATCAAACTCAACAAACACACAAAGATCAACATAACAAAAAGAGTAGACGTCAACTTCGTATGAAAAAGAAAAATGTCTCTAGCAAATTCGGTTTTCACGTAGGAAATATGGATTCCAGTGTATACATTCAACATGACTTGTCATATGAAGGTTTGCCCAACAAAAACATATTCTATGCTATAGATATGGAAACTAGTTCAGATCCAACCTATTTATTACCGGATTATTCAAAATTGTCGGATAGTCAGTTTACACAAGTATTATTAACATCAGCACCAACTATTATGAATAAAGATAAACTTATTGAATTATTGAATCAGAAACACATATTCGTATTTATTCGTCAACTCACACAACTCATCAATAAATTAAATTGTTCTAAATTACAACATGAACAATGGTCTTACTATTCTAATCTTGGCTTGACTGAAGGTATTTGGAACGGCCGAGTATCGAAAACAAATGGCTGATGCAAATTCAATGTCTTATACATATGGTCGATCCAAAACTTTAATCAAACAACGTCTGCATAAATATAAACTACAATGTGAAAAAGCTCAAGAGGTTATTGATGAAAATATGAAAAAAGCACCACTCATTATACATATGAGCCAGTTCGCATAAGCCACGACCGACTACCATAGGACATGCTCAATCGAGGTCGTCAGATTTTGCTCAATTTTATATATATTATAGAGTCAAGAGATCTAGGAATTCTGACGCAAGCCGTTTGAAAAAATATTGTTCTGTTCCCAAGATATTGAAATTTTTCTGAGAGCACCCTCACCAAAAAAGTGCATTTTTTGTGATTTTTTGTGACATCTATGTCTCATGAAATAAACATGTATTTGACTTGAAATTTTTACTGTTAATAGATATCATAACTTTGTATTATCAAACAAAAATTCAGCTTGAATTAATGAATCATTACCGAATTAGCCAATACCACAAAGTACATTACAAAATTGTCATATTTTAATGTTTTGCGCACTTGCATTTTCCGAGTATGGATCAATCTAGAAAGCTGAAATTTTGGTTATAGTTAGATCTTATTCAGTACTTGTTCCACTGAAAATTTCAGCTTTCTTGTTAGTTCCAGTCGTTCAGGAGATCCTCGTCAAAAATGCATTTTTGACGAAAATCACGGTTTTGACCGAGTTCGATACAGAGCAAAATCAACTCTATAAAGGTTGGACATTTGGCATTTTAAAGGGTGTGGGTGTGGGTGTGGGTAGGGATGTGCAGTTTCGGTGAAAACAGTGAATTACTGACAGTGACACACTGACACTGAGCGCACTGTCTGCAGTGACGCACTGTCACTGAGCGCACTGTCTGCAGTGACGCACTGACACTGATCGCACTGTTTGCAGTGACATACTGACACTGAATGCACTGACTGCAGTGTCTACACCGACATTAATATTCACTGAACCAGTGAATACACTGACACTGACTGCACTGGTTCCAGTATCTGCACTGATATTGGTGTTCACTGAATCAGTGCATACACTAGGCCCTAATGAGCTATGCGTTCTCTGGAAAGACTTCGTGCCGCTAGCCTCTTGCTGCTGAGATACAACACTTTTACTATGTGTTTTGGAAAAAGCTGTGATACCCTCAGGAACATCAGGAAAAGTGAATTATGAGTTTCCGCCCGAAACTTTTCATATAGATAGACCTTAGTGAGAATAGTTTATTGGGAAGATTTCAAATGTTTTGGTTGCTCCTAGTCTAAGATAAGAACATTGTATCTGTCGGTGTTTAGAAGCAATTTTAAGATAACTGTATTTTATGATAGAAACAGCGAAAAGAGCTGAAACTTTCACAATAAACTATTCTCATTGAGACATATATCTATGCAAAGTTTGAAGTGGAAATTCGAAATTCAGTGTTTCAAATATCCTTGAGGGGACCACAGCTCTTTTTTCTGAAACATACAGTAAAAAGGCAGTATCTCAGCAATAATAAGCTACCGGGACGAACTTTTTTTTCCAGAGAATTCATAGATGGTTAGGATCTACATAGTGCACATATGCTCGACTTAAAAGCGATGTGACACTTGGGAATGTTTCCTCGTTAGTGTTGTTGTGCAATCCGAATACACTGACAAAAAAGGTACCCTACGAAACCCTAAAAAGTTTCGATCTTTGAAACGAAATCGAAACCCTTTTGAGTTTCGTAGAAAGTAAGATTTCGTAAGAGAAAGAATTCTTATCTGTAATATAATGAGATACCTCGCCTACATTCTGTACACTACACACTGCTGTACAATACACAGCCTTCCCACACTACTATCCTCACATATCCAAGCCCCAAGAAATCAAACTATTGAGCAGATATGCTTCCATTCAATGAAAAGTTTTTGTTAATCTACATATTACAAGCGGAATATATCGTCGTCTTCCGTGTATAAATTCTAGTCAATGGAAATCAGTGTCAGTACGTCAGTGCAACAAGCGCAGCCAGTGTCAATGTATACACTGATCCAGTGAACACAAATGTCGGTGCAGACACTGCAGTCAGTGCGCTTAGTGTCAGTATGTCACTGAAGACAGTTCGCTCAGTGTCAGTGCGTCACTGCAGACAGTTCGCTCAGTGACAGTGCGTCACTGCAGACAGTGCGCTCAGTGACAGTGCGTCACTGCAAACAGTTCGCTCAGTGTCAGTGCGTCACTGCAGACAGTTCACTCAGTGTCAGTGCATCACTGCAGACAGTGCGCTCAGTGTCAGTGTCGTCACCGTATCGGTGAACGCCAGTGTGATTTTATCGGTGGTCAGTATACTGATACTGCACATCCCTAGGTCTAGGTGTGTGGGTGTGGGTGTGGGTGTGGATGTGGGTGTGGGTGTGGGGTGTGGGTGTGGGTCTGTGGGTGTGGGTGGGGTGTGGGTGTTGTTAAAGAAGTGATCATACCCACACCCACACATTCGCACCCACTCCCCACATTCACACTCACACCCACACTCACATCCACACCCCAGACCTACACCCACCCCCACCCCCACCCACACTCACACCCCACACCCACACCC
>CAJNOP010001197.1:0-44501 GCA_905250075.1 Rotaria sp. Silwood1
GAATGATATGGTTCGGCTCTCATCAAATTTCGATAGATGAATAGTTTGTCTCATTTGAATCAAGAGAACGGTTTTCTTAACGAAGCTAAACTTAATGTGAATGTGATAAAAGCAAATTTATACATACCCAGCAACATAAGGACAAGCCATACTTGTACCAGAATAGGAAGCATATGCAGTGGGCAATTTTTGAGCTTTGGTAGCGAAGGATGAAATTGTTGAATAAACATAACCACCAATACCACTAATTTGTGGTTTAAATAATAGATCACCTGTGAGACCAAGTGATGAGAATCGAGAAGGTGTTCCGGCTGTTGGCTTAACGTCAATGAAAAGAAAAGAGAAAAAACTTTTGAGTTTACTTCATAAGGGATGCAACATGAAAATTATTTTTGTCTAGTTTCATTATATTGGATATTTTCAGTTATAAGTTTCTGTTTGTGTTTTTTTTGTAATAGGAGACATTGATTTATTATTGTGAAACGGGTTTTAGAGCAAGTGAATTGAAACGCTCTTTGAATGGTTAATTTGACAAAAATTACCTCCTTCAATATCTTAAATAGGAGAACTGTGTTTCGAAATTTCTGCAAAATGTAGAACACTCTCGAGACAAGCTCAAAACTTAGAATGAAATTGAGAAAAAAAAAAACTGCCAGTCGACGGAAACTTCGTAGATTATAAACGGACTATATAATGACTTGTAGCATTTTCAGCAAACTCTAAAAATGTTCTGATCTATTTATCACAGTCATTTGAGTCGATCCATTTTCTACAGTGTCAAAACTAAAAAAAGAACTACTCTTTATTCGAATGAGATTGAAAGAACAATGTCAAATCTAATTTTATGTGATACATTGCTACAGTAACAAATCGAAGTTTACTTACAACAGGCCCAAATTCAAGTAAATTGGTGAATGTAAACACAGCTGAAGGATTTTCTGTCGTTATTGCAGTAATGCGTTGACCATCTGCTAAACTAATGCTTCCACTTGGAATACTCGCAGATCCTGAAAGACAAGTTCAAGTTAAAACGAAAATGAAATGAAACAAATAAAACCTGAAATGGCACCAACATTATATATGAGACAACCAATTGCACCGGCTACTGCTGCTTTATCACATCGAACAGCTGAGTTACACAAATCTCCAGAATGATAAGCATACAAAACAACCGCGCCTGTGACTGACTTCATCGGACCATTGCATCCATCATTGGCTGTAGCGTGAGGATCTACTCATTATTGTCAAAAAAAATCGATTATGTATATGAAGTATAATGAAAAGGTACCATTGATGACGATGTTCGAATTTACAGTGGATTTCCATCCACCAGAAGCGGCTCCGGGTGAATAGAACATTTTCTCACCATCAGGTGTGGTTAAGTAGAGCTGGGGCGTATGCGAGTTGTCTATTGAACCTATTGCCATTGCACCAGATGAAATAGCTGGACTTCCACTTGTTTGAAGACCTTGAGCTCCATCATTTCCTTGCGAAAACGTGATATAAACTAACAGAAGAATTGAAAGTATTAGAACATTCTTAAATCGAAGCAAAAGATATTTACCTCCTCTCTCGGATACGAGTCGAGCGGCCATTGCATCTGATGTTTCTGGATATGCACCAGCACCTCCAACGGACATTGTAACTAAATATAGTACAGTCGCATCAAATGACCATCATCAAGTCAAATTGTAATTGCAGATGAAATATTTAAAAGTTAGACTATGAAGTGATCTATACTGTTAAGATAGTTAGCTAAAGAACTATCTAATTATCCATTTTTATATTTGAAAAATGTGATTCATCAAATATCATTTAAAGTCAGCATTGACTTTGTCATAGTTTGAGTTGAATCTTAAGAACCGTCGGAATCGAGCTGACATCAGTCTACTCATTATCGATGAATGTATTTGCATACGAGCAAAGAAGATAAGCTTGGCATTTGAAGTTCGAAGTATTTGGATCAAAGATCTTACTCTTAATAACAATAAATTTTGAATTTTTCGAATTTTTTGGGAATAGTTTCAGATACTGATGACGATATTTTGAAAGACATAAATATCAGTTAAAAACACAAGAGAAAAGAGCGAGAATTTGCCTTTCACTTGGTGCTATCCTAGATAGTAAATATAATGGTATTCATTTCCATACGACACTAATATATGGTCATTTATTACGAAGCATGGATTTAAAATGTAGAAAGTTACAAGAAAAAGATTTGTCAAATAAAAAGAAGACATTTTGGGCTACTTGGAAAACCTTTGGACCCTTTCAAAAAATATTTTTGATGAAGAGTCTCATTATGTTCAGATCGACTTACTTATATCAGCTTTATCTTGGAATGCGCGAAAGATCGCCGCAGTCATGAGATCTAGAAATATGTTGAAAAAAATTTTATTTAACACAAGCAAGTTTTGAGCAAGATAGTTTTCTTCATGCTTATATGTACCTGTGTAAGTTGTGTCTGCAGCACATCCAAAGATACGATCTACACCACGAAAAAAGTGAAGCTGAAATGAGCTATTAATGAGAGAAAACAGGTAAACTAACATGCGCCAAGTGTTGCCTGAGGAGCAACACCAAGGAAGGGTACAATTGGCATAAAACCAATTTGGGATATTTCTGTAGCATTAGCAGCAATGATTCCAGCAACATGAGTACCTACGATGAACATAAAAGTCATTATATGATAACTTTAGATAATGAATGGAATATGCATAAATACCATGAGATGAGGCAGAACAATCATCAATTGGATCATCGTCAGACACTGGGATCGGATTCGATGCACTAAATCGATCTCCGACAAAATCTAGAAACATATCAATCATTATTTCTCTTTTTATTCTGCTAAGAGTAGAAATTGGCTATTACCGTGACCAAATGCAACTTTACACTGAGATCCAAAGCAGCCTCCTAGGGCAGGATGGAAATAGTCAATACCACTATCAATCACAGCAATCTATGCAGTACAAAAAAAAATTATAAATAAATTTGTTTTATCACAAAACAAAACCTCGATTAATTATAGGACATATGGTCATGACAATTTCGAATTTTATAATAAGCAAATCAAAGTTAACATGCTTGAAACGATTAGATGGAAATAATTAGATAGTCATGTGTTTTGTAGAATATCACTGTCGATCAAAGAGTCACACTTCTAATTTTCACTGACTTTGATTGGTATTCAGAAATATCTATATGAAATCTTTCAAATATTTATCGGTACAAAGCAAAGATTGTTTTCACTGCATATCAGGTATACTATTTAATTATTTTTCTAAATTTTCTATCTAGCAAGAACATAGTGTAGAACTTTTTGAAAATAGACTTGATTTGCATGCTCAAAAAAATACGAAATACCAAATGATTCAATGATTATAGTATAAATTTTATTTCGATTATTCTTTGAAAAAAAACATAATTTTAGTTGTTATCGTTTTATCTTGTTTTTTCGATAGAGAATGAAACTTGATTTATCTCTTAATTTCTTACCCGAACACCTTTTCCAAAATTTTTCATTTGATCATGAATCTGTGCGACACCTGTCAAATCGTGTGCAATAGCTGGAGCTTCTTGATTGTTATTCTTTTGACCAGATGAGACGTAGTTGGTGAAAGGTTTTGGACCAGGAACAGAATAAACTGGATAAACAGAAATCACATCCGGAATAGATTCAATTGCTTTGATTGAATGCTCGAAATTCACCGAAAACGATGCTCCAGAGAAAAGTGATGTAGAAATAGTTTGTCGCATGGTAATGGCCGATCGTGGAATTCCACGAGATCTCCCCAGAAAGTCAATAATCAATTGTTCGAAGTTTGTGATACGTGCACGTTGATCGAATTGCACCAGGTAAGTTTTCGGAATAAGCGTATAATCATTCATAGGTCCGGCAGCTGAATCAATTTCCGATGGTTGTTCTTCCTTGCCAACTGTAAAATCAGCAAATTTCTGTAGAATTTCTAAAATATATAATACAAAATGTATACTGTGTTGTGAGGCCTACTCTAAAAGAATACATACTAAAAGCACCATCGACGTCATCAGATGCATTGGCGACTACAAATAGTGCCATACTGAACATCAGAAAGAACATTCCTGGTATAATTAACTTCATATTCTTATTTTTGGCTTTGAATATGAATTACCGATTCCCAAGATAAAACGATTGATGAGTTCACTATCTAGAATAGATGTCATAATAATTAATTTATAACTGTTGTCAAAAGTATTAATAATTTGTTGCTTTTCAACATGCTATGAGGTGTGGACGACAACTACTTTATGAGAGCATGTTTCAAATAATTAAATGTCGTTGAAACGTACGAAAAAGTCAATCATATATGATTGTGCTTGTGTTCACAGTAAAATGATACAAAACGAGGCAGTTAGTACATTAGCAATCATCACAAACAAATTGCAACTAGGCATTATAATCGATTTCTTTCTTTGTAGACACAATTTTCTTATCTACTTATAAAGAAAAAGATTCAGCTATTCTTTTAACACGAAGACAATGATATTGTAGATCTGGAAAATAGAAAGCGACATAGAATATTATTGTCCCTTAATCTCAATTATCATCATTTCTCTGAACAGTTATGTTATAAGTCTATGCATACGAGAAAGTTCATTCATCTTATAGAATCTGTTTCTATACACTTGAGTGAATTGTGAAAAATGTATCGAAAGAAATCATCAGTGTTTTACTCACAAGGGGAAAAAGCTGACTCCGATGCTTCGGAGTCAGTTGGAGTCATCGAAGACTATGAGTGACTCCACCGACTTCAATTGACTCTGAGTGTCTCCACCTGACTCCACTGACTCCGATTGACTCCGTTGACTCAAATGCTCCAGAATCAGTTGTTTTTTCCTTGAGTTGGAGTCAATGGAGTCACGGAGTCAACTTTTTTCCCCTTGTTTACTCACGACCTTTAGAAGACTTTGAACTTTGTTGAAGAAGACCTTTGGAAATATTTATATAGCTCAAATAATACAATACTTTATTTCGGTAACATTGCTGACGTGTCAGAGTAAAGTGTCCAATATAAAGTGATTGTTTGAATTGGAAGAATATATCGAAGTAACCTAAATTAAACTTGTAAAGACTCTGACTTCTATTATCTGTTGCTCTAGCTGGAGAAATCATTGGTACGAAATTCAATCCATTCAGTGAAATTAGAGTGGGAATATTCGTTTTTTTTCCCTTTCCTAGAAACTTTCTTAACGTCCTATATTCTCCATTCTGACGGCAATAAAAACGTTTGGTGTGAGTGACAATGTAGTGTTAGTAAGTTTTGAACCACTACATTCACTGATTACCACTATAATAACCCAAGGGAGGAAAAATCTTAGCAGTCGGCATTCGTCATTAACTCCCTGAAAACCAATTGGGTAATCTTCTCGGAAATCATTTTATAAATACCGACTTTATATGGAGACCTCGGTTTTCCATTGATCCAAGTAGTCGAATTCCAGATATATATCACACTTGCAACCATTTTGTCATGAATACATCTATATTCCATACCTATAGTATAAAATAATTGTTGCCCTTTTAACATCAACCATTCCATGCAAACCATTCGATAGTTTTATATAGTCTTGTCGCAAATAATCATAAAACTGTCCCAAATGATAAAGTATTCAAGTTTGCGACATGGTGAAATATGATCGTCATAAAAGTGATAGAGAAACAATGACTTACAAGGATCGATAGCCATAAATTTTATGATTATTTTCGATTTTATCTCAGGGTTTAAAATGGCTAACAAGAGTCTTGTTTCTAATCTTCAAAATGTCCTCAGAGTTTTGAAGTCATCGTGTTCCTTAACGAATCAACATATTTATGATCGGTATTTATGATCATTTTCGATCATCAACAACCTTAAGGGGCTGCATAGTTGTGTTCTTGAAATGCGTTGCCACGACATGCACTTCAGTTGATAATTAGGAACGGATCTAACAGTTATATTTTTTAGATCTATATTCAGATTGTTACATATCTATTTGTCAATGGATATTTTATTGTTTTATGGATGATGTTGTATTATTTATCCAAGTTTTTCACACGTTATCATTCTTGAGTGCTTGTTTTTGGCTTATATGAGAACAAGTGGGCTGAATATTTGATAAAGTAATGATGGAGCGCAATAGCTCTTTTAAGGTCACATGATTTATGGTCTGTAAATGAAATCATTATAAAATCAGCCAAGTTAATGATTGATCAGTAAAATAAATGATAGATAAATGAATTACTTAAACGGTCTGTTATTAATTAATTCGGTTTATACATGAATTTCAAAATCAATAAAACATAATTTACTGACAGTCGATGATATTAAAGGGTTAGTATGAAAATTGCAATAATTATAGAATGCATTATTTTTGTTTTTCTTTTCCCACGTAGACCTTAAAACGCCATCAATGGATGCGACGAGTGGTCAAAACTAAAAAATATATTTTTGTTTCTTGTTCTGTGCAAATTTCAAGTCACTCGGTAGTGATCGAATGCCAAGCTTACGAAAACCTTATCTCATAGACCATTTATTTTCCAACCCTCGAACACATTTCGTTCGCACAAAAACCATAGAAGTTTCGACTAATCGAAGAGAGAAGACCTATCAGACAGATACTTTCGATTCTTCGATATATTTCTGATCAGTCGGAACTCATCAACCTATCATGTGGTGTGAATGTTGGTGCGGAGTGGGTATGATTGAACATCTTCTTGAACCAATTACACCCATATCCCACCGAAAAACTGACAGTTTGAGCGGTTTACTCCTTTTTATCGGGGTTTTTATAATTTACAATGTGAATGAGCGCGTGGCTGTCGACGTTGATACGGATGTATTTTGGGTGATGAGTATGAGCACTCATGTGGGAAATATCTGAAGAGAAGACGCACAACCATTCTTACAGTCGCGAACACCCAAACTGTCTCTATCAACACTATTTAATTTTGCTACTATTATAATATAGTATCATTATTTATAGTTGTTCCTTAGTTGTAGATTTGCTTTATAATAAGCAGATATGTTTAACATATTCATTGGGATCAGACATGCATTCTACTACTTATTTTGATAAATAATTTTAGGAAAGTATGAACAGAGGGTGTCGATAGTTTTACATATGTATTTAATATATGAAGTGATTAAGAGATCGACAACTGATCTTGAACTAGATTCAAAGTTGAAACTCATTAATTAATATGCAATGTTCCTTTTTTTGTCTTTTTATTTAGAAGCAACACAACATGATATGTACCAAAAAGAGGATATCAAAATTTTGAGTGTACCGACAAGATTTCGTGATTTGCGAGTCTTCGAGCGTGACTCTTATTAAAAGGATATTCGATTGGCTTGGTAACTGGTGGTAGTGAGATGCGACGTTGATTGTTAGCTTGATCTGGCCTTGCTACGTATTTCTTTCCACTTTTGCTCCACAGTCGTCTGTTTCCTAATTTGCCACAGAAGGTTGTTCGCAGAAGTCGAATAAGAGGAATAATAATTATTTTTAAGATCAAAAATTGAAGTCCGAATAAGTCCAAACACAGCACTAAAACAAATATGTTTACAAATGTATTTTCATCTAGAACTTTTTCAATAATACAACTAATTATCCCAAGAAATATCGAAATTTTAGTATTTTGTATTATTTCGATTTTGTCACAAAAATATTCACAATTCCTATTCTCCGTTACTCAAATATTAATTGTTTGGTTTAAATACGGTATGTGAATGAGGTGATAATCATTCATTATTTATCATCATTACTAAGTATTACAGTCTTACTTGCAAATAGAACCGTACTAAACACAATTTCATATTGACGAGCAATAGGTTCTTGTGTATTCTTCATATAAAATTCAGATTCAGTTATAACTACAACTAAAGTAGTTTTTTTGGGTACATAACGAAGATATTCAGCACCTAGCGAAAATAATAATTCATCTGATAGAGTATTAACAGTGAAAGAAGGCAACCAAATGCCTGTATATGTTGTATTCTCATGAATTGTCAAGCCGGCAGTTCGATTAATTACTTTAGTCATTTTCACGTTTACTGTTGGATCTCTTGTTAGTGTTTGATTTGGAGTGTAAAAGAACTGACATGTATTCATTTGTTGAACCTTCGAATAAGCATTAGTATTGATAACTGAAGGTGCTGAAAAGCAGAGACGAAGTCCACCGACAAAATGTGGCCCATTTAAATTAAATTGCATCGCCACAACATGTTGCGGTAATAGTGTAGTAATGGTTAATATTCCATTACTTTTCAAACAGTTGAAATTTGTGAATGGAATGCTTAATTCACGATCTCGATTTTGTTGCAATATTACATTTTCGCATGTATAACCTGTACTAACAAACTGAACAATTAGAGTTATATTCTGTTCATTTAGTAAAGTAAATATTGGCTTTTCGTTTTCGTGTTCTAATGTTGAGAGTAACTGTAGTGAACTTGTCAGTTTAGCATTCAACAATCTATCATCACATGATGCACTTTGTCGTTTTTCAAATGATGTTTCCTCGATTGGATATAAATGAGCAAATGATATGCTAAACTTACAGACAAATGTGATTAGAACAAGTAATGATAACGATATCAGTCCACCTAACCAATGTTTTCCTTCGCTAATAACATCGAAATGAGAGAAGAGTTTTTCAAAAAATTGTGGCCGAATTTGAGATTTCGAACAACGTGAAAGAAGTTGGATCATAATAAAAATCATTATACAACAACCTACTGCAACACATGTCCAAAATAGAGGTGAAACTAGCACACAATGTCGATTTTCGAAGGATAATTGAAAAATATTCTGCAGAAGTATATCATCAAATTCTGTTGTATGAAGTGACTCTGGATATGGATTCGCCTGATCATAACTTGTGATGTTTGTCATGTCAATTTCATGAATAGCACCGCTAAAACACCATAATGTATCATTAGTCGTACATTTGACGCACATCTCTCCAGCACTACCATCATTTTTCGAACCGAGTGGACAAATCATACAAGGTCCAAAACTTCTCTTGACTTGATGAGTACTTGGTATACATGATATTGATTTATATATTGCTATGGCACCATATTTCTCTATTTTTGCACTATAATATCCTGGAAGGCTTGCAGGTATAAGAATCACAGCAGGAGCATCGACAACTAGACCAACACTATGAGAATTCCATGTCATTAGACTAACTATACGATGAGGTAATGATTGCAAACGTGTTGGTTCGATTTCTTGTTGATTGTTTGGAAATACAAAGAGTGGTTTCGGTGTCTCTATCGTTTCATTGAGAAAGTAAGTCTATTCAGAAAAATAATCCAATCATGATAAAAATTAAATTTTATGAGGGAAACAACAGACCAAATACGCTTCCTATTGTTTTAGGAGTTTCAAAATATAACTTTAAGTACGACCGAAACCTAATTGGATCACGAAATTACATTCCAAGTATGTATTCGACGCTCCCGAGACTTTGTTGAAAATATATTCCTGTACGAACAATTCAATCATTCAAATAGAGTTGAGCTAAGCTCAAAGGATGATCTGTCATGCAGTAAACACATCGAATTATATTTTCATTGAATACCAAGAAACAGTAAATAACAATGTTATATATCTTAGAAAATTTTCGATATCAAAGGATTGCATTTGAAATATTGATTTTCATTGGCGCCAAAACTTCGAGCTATAGACATAGAGATTGTCTCTTTTAGTGGAACCCTGTTTAAATATGACAAGTCTGTAATTAATACACAGTGAGTCTGACAATAGTTTGATTTATCATTCATAATGTGTCAACAAATGCTTCGAAGATCCAATGATATTTATCTATTTCAGGCAAACGCAGTCTGGTCAACCTTGAAAGTAATCGTTGGTTAAAAGATCTTATGATAGCATAAGAATATTTGTCTCGTATTTTTCTGACTATGTGCAGTTAGAGAGACTGACTGCACAATGCTCTTTGAGAAGGATAAATAAATGATGGATTCCTTCAGAACTGATGATAACCTACAGACCTTATGCAGCATTAACAAATGACTCTGATTTCTAACTTTGAAACAAATCAAACGACTAACCTGTATTTGAGACGATGACCACGGCAGAGTAGGTTTTAAATAGACTAGAACTGAGTACGTGTTTAAATCCAACATTGCAACTGATTTTCCGAATAGAATATTCTTTTGAGGCGAGACATGTTCTTTTATAATATTTAGTGACTCTTTTTGAAAGGAAACAATGAAAACAGTATCCAAATGTGGAACACCAACGATCATCATCTTCGATTGTTCATGAATCGAAATTGACAAAGTCGCATGTCGAGTATGTATATCCACTTGCCATATGAAATTTTCCGATGATAATTTTTTCATTTGAAGTGGTATTGGATTGAATGGATCGGAAAGCTTAGCAGAATACAAGTAAGGAAGAGTTTCTCTTTCATCTGCAAGTATTTGATAGGCTACTAGAAACAAATAATGATCGTCCGTAACGACAAGTGCTCGACTATAGAAAAAATTTGTTCGATCCCATAGATTCTTATTTTGTATTTTTATACTTTTATTATGAACAATGTCAAAGTACAGAGTTTCACCTAACTGTACGACATATGCGTGTGTACCATATGGATTGATACCAAGAGCAAAAGCTTGGAAGTCTTGACTTGAATCCAATTCTCTCCATAGAATATGATCCAACGGAGTAATACAAATAGAAGGATGTCTCAGAATCACCACTAATAAATAAATCTTCTTCCAACGATCTTCACCAATCACTGCAAATACTGGACGACTTTCATTTTGTTTGGTACCCATGACTATGTTATATACATAATTGAGTGACGACATATTTCCATTCCATATAGACAATGATGAATAATATAAGGTACAAGTTATCGGATTAGATGAAAACGGTTCTTCCATTATTGTAAATTGATAATAATCGTTCTCTGCAAAAATCGCCAGATTTTCATTAACAGCCAATCGATCTCCGAATGCATCATAATCATTTCGATTAAATAACTCTTTCGTTATCCCGCTAATAAATGGTAATGTTAATAAAATAATAAAAACATTGTACATTCTCATATATTTTGTTGAGTTGGATAATTATTTCCAGTTCAACTACGCGAATAAAACTACAATCAATATAGAAACTATTGTGACTGGTCTTTCAATCCTATAGACTTCTTTTTTTAATGACACGGATCTTGAAAGTGTCATCATTTTTTTAAAAGTAAACAATCAAATCGGACAAGCTTTCTGACTACTCAAAAACGTAGAAAGGGTAAAATTCTTCATTTCAAGGTTGTTGACAGTGGATAATAGCTTTTCTCTTTATCTTTAATTGGATATTACTAAAAAAGAAGAGATAATCTTTAAAATATGTGCTCAATTTTGTCGAATATTAAAATTGTTGAAAAAATCCATACCCTATAATCAAGCGTCGTTGTCTGTCTGTCTGTTACCAGGTCAAAGGTCAGAATGTTGAGCGAATTGGTTGTAGAAAGAACTCGAAGGTTATGGAAGGCTCTAGAAGATTTCGGATATAGAAAGGTATAATAGGCTCTGGAAGATCCTCAGAATGCAGTTGGAATTGTCTAGAACTTTGTAGAACTCTATCAATAACGTATTACATTGCGTGGACAAAGGTAATCAGTGGGTGACCAATGGTCAATATTGACTATTACTGGAATATCCCAGAACGCACTTGAAAATTCTTTAATCCATACCTATACAATAATTCACAGCGGTCTGTATATCTGTTACCAGATCAATGGTCAAAGATCAAATTGATTATTACTGAGTTGCTAGAAAATTCTCGGATTATGTAGACTCTACTACAACGTAGGTGGTATAAGGAGTATAACAGACATACGGAATATAGGGACTATGAGAAGGATAGCGAATATAGGTAGTATAAGAACTATATTCAATATAACAGTGTATAAGGACTATAGCAAGTATAAAGAGTGTCTAAGTATGTAACAAAAAAACAGTCCGTGCAGTATGCACGGGGTCTGGCTAGTTTGCTATATTTCCTTGAATATAATCATTCTCAGTTAAACAAGCATCCAGTTCTTGTCATAATGACCTGCATATTAGGAACTGGTTTTGGTATGTTTGCTATAGAAGTCATCTTTGTAAATTTTAATAAAAAATGTGAAAATGAACGTCTAAACAGAAGAAGTATTTTTGTTTTTGACAAGGACTATTTTCAAATGTTGAAAAGACATGACGGCACTATTCTTAGAAGAGGCTTCTATAGTTTCATCGAAATGATTCTCTTTAGTGTTATTCACTTACCAATATTAGTCGACTTTCGAGTGATATATTAAGAGTTGACTTATGCTTTGCTCATGTGTACATATTTATCAAAACTTTTATCTGCAGTAAATATTTGTTAGATCAATATAAAAGCCTTGATTGTGAATAAAGTAAGTATAATTATTGAGTAGAAATCGGATACATTGCGTCATATTCTACCTGTTGAGAAGCTTATTTTATTCGTATGTTCGATAAATAAAGAAATTCAGCATAAATTTATCAATGACATAAAATCCTAATCAATTATTGAGTCACAATACGAATCTATTCATACTAATATTTGTCATGTGATTATTATTTTCTGTTCTTTACTTTTATTTTATTCTATAACTTAAAAATAAAGTTATCAGTTTATATGCATATAGAAAATAACTCTCAATCGAGTTCTTCGTTCGTATTAATTTTGAGTACTTGTATCAAACATGAGAATATAAGGTTATATTTTTTCGCAATTGATCAATGTGATTTTTTTAAAAAGATTTTTAATTAAGTGCAGAACAATTCTAAATAAAAACTAGAGTAGTATAAAAGAAGAATTATTTATCTTATTCAATGGTTCGGTATTCGTCAAAATTCACTTGTTATATGTTCAGTCAAAGATTGTATGTTGAATAATTCAATAATCAAATTTTGTCTCAAGAAGGTAAGGTTAAATTTGCAGACGTGAGATTCAGCGAAAGTGTATGAAGAATTCTAAAGAAGAAAATATGAGGAGAAGAGTTTTCAAGATTTAGAAAAAAATAAACAAATTAACTTGTAATGATTGTCGAAAAAGAAATGATTGATAAAAGTTCTACAAGACTTGGAGAATTAAACAAAAGTGGTGGACAACAATTATATGATGGTTAAATTAAATTTTTTATGTAATCAGATTAATAGATGTATTTATAAAATCGAGTGTTTTTTGTTTATTTAATAAAATATCTTATTGATCGATGGCGAAAAATTTATTCTCACTTTCTTATTATTACAAAAGAAGATATTATCCGACAATATATAATTTCGAAGATTGACAGGAGTATTCATGGCTCATACGAAAAGAATTCCGTTAGGAGTTATTTTCTGTCTGGATATAAACTAATTTTGTCGTGTCTCAAAAAGAAGAGTTGCTTTGTCCTTAGCATCAATTATGTATCAATATCGTCATGATACCAATAAAAACTATATTCATCTATTCAAAATCATAACTGTGGATATCAAATCGAGCAATTCACCGACATATTAATCAATTTAGACTTCTAAGAAAATGCAATACACTCTATTGTGATCGGTCAGAATATGATGGTTCTCAAGAGGTCATCCGTTGGGTTTTGAAAAAGGAAGGCCATAGTCCTTTTGAATTCAATCTCACCAAAGAATATTTATTTAGTACACACTATCAAGATTAATTGAAATGGATCGTACCGTACAAATAAACATTCGAATCGACTTAGCAACACACAGTTGAATGGGATCCTAGAAGTATAGCTTTAACTTTTGCGATAAAAAAAATTCCGAAACCGATAAATAATTTGTCTATATTGATAATAAAATCTTATTTAATGTATGAATACGTATTTATTTCTTGTCTATCTTAGTAAAGTTAAGCAATACCTTTGAGAATTGTTTCTACAGTGTGTAAAAGGTATATGGATGTTTGTGTTCGATGTGTGGTTGAAACCGTGGAATTTTCTTCGATGTCGATGTTCCAACTAAGCCTAACGTCTTTGTTTTTGCAGCTATGGACAACAGGGTTTATGTATATTTCTTATAGTGATCAGAAAAGTATATTTAATCCCTGATTCAACTAATTCATGTCAAAATAAACTGGTAGAGAGCTGAATAAATCTTTTTTATCATGAGTAATGTCAATTCATGAAGATTACTTTGCATTACTTAAATTAGTGATTGCAAGATGTGTAAGAATTTCTTATTAAGTCTTTCACTTCATAGACTAGCTCAAAATAATCAAACTTCCATGGATTATATCTATGTAGCTTCGATATTCATGAAGAAGTATTTCTCTTCATTTCAGGTATATTCTGCATGATATTATCTTTGATTTATAAACCATTTGACAATAATTTTATTCTTAAATATTGTAGAATAATTGTAGGAATATGAGTGTATTAACTTCTAATTGATGAGAATAAATATGAATATAAAAGAGTTAGCATTAGATTTCCAAAAAGAAACGAAAAAATAAAACTTATAATTAGATTAATCGATTAGTCATACAAATAATTTTTGTATAGCATTCAGAGAACCAACTAGCGCGGGAAATTAGGTGGTTTTGGAAACATGGGTCCAGCCGGAAATTGAGGTGGCATCGGTGCTATTGGTGGTGTCGGTCTTAGAGATGCAGATGAACCTACAGAAGTAGTAGTTGAATCTTCACGACAGCTCGATGAAAATATATTGTCCGATCGATTAGAATCATGTGTTTTACGTGAAGATCCTAGAAGTGGATAATCTGATTCAATTTCTTTCAATTGAATTATATGAAGATCATTGCCCGAATCAAGACATGAGACGACTTTAAATTTTCGAGCAGCAACAAGTAATATTTCATCTTCTGTTGGAAAGAATGAATGTTGTTGAATATCTTTTCCAGAATCACAATCAATATTAAATAGAGTTCTACTGCCTGTCTTTCCAAGAAATTGTTCTGATTGAAGTACTTCTATTGAACTTGTACATGATGAAAAACCCCACCAAACAAATGTTTTTCCAATTGGATATTGCGTACTTAAATTCATTTTTACTCCTCGATATATTGTTTTAGATATTGATGGTAATTTTTCAAGTGCCGTAACAAATAATTTCAAATAAAGATGCCATGGTTTTAATTTTTCTTCATCTTCGGCTCGTAAAGTATTATTAAGAATAATATAGAATGAATTTTCTCTTGGTTCCCATTCAAGAGAATAGAGCATAATTGAAGTAGATTCATCAATTGTTAAACCATCTTTTGGTCTATCACATTTTTGTTTCGCTTTGGATATCATTTCTTTAATATTCGGAACAAGTGAAACAAGTGGTTCTACAGCAGTTTCGATCGAGACATTTGGTACAATATCGAATCGTACAATTGGATTTTTCGGAACTTCAGATGGTTTAAAATTCTCAATAACTCGAAGGGCATGTTGTGGTAAAAATCTTTGTAAGATATTATGAGACATTTTATGAGAAGAATGTCCACTTGCTAAATGATCGTGAAATTCCTAGAAGATTTTCAACAAAAAATGTAAGTGAATATTTACTTTCTATAAAATTGTATTCATTAAATTAGATCATTTTTCGCTTCTCTCACGAAATATCATTGTAGGAAAAGTCACTCTTGCACATGCAAATTTTAACAGAAATCATTTTTATTATTGAAAATCATACGAAAACTGATTATCATCATTGGTAAAATAAAAAATCTGGAAATCAATAATTTTAAATATAAAAATATATTCACTGCAAACAGTGGTTAATACGAAATAATTCAACATTCTTTTCACAAAAAAATTTGATTTCATAAAAAACACGCAATTATGTTTAAATTTCCGTTTCTTTCAAAGATTTCAAGAATCAAGACGAAATTCGAGCTTCAAAATCTCTCCTGTAGGCGAAGACTGATTCAGACTACATTATGATAAAAAAATAACACAACTAACGATTTCCGATCGCCAAAGAGGATTACTCTTGAAATAAAGATTTTGTTAACACGATCTTCTAGAGAATGAGTCGTACTTTTTAATACATATGAAAATATTTTTGAATACAACTAAAAAATATAAAAAATCTTCATAATTTGGGAAATTCTGAATTCAAATCAATTAAATATTCTTCACATAGAATCCAATATTTTTTTTTGTAGGAGACATCATGAAATATCTTCTCAAAAAAAATTGCATTCTAAAATGCTTTGACACTGAAATGCAGAAAAATAAATTCAATACAAACCTATATTGCTTGTGCTTATGAAGAGAAAGAATGATTAATAACTACTAAGGTTTCATTATCTACATTCGTATTATTTACGCTCATGGAAAAAGAAAAATATGAAAGAAAAAGAGTCATTATACACATTTTTTTTTGTATCAAAACATGATTTATAGTTATATATGCAATTTTTTTATGCTATAATGATTTCAAGGATACTACACGTGCATTTCAAATCATACAGCAACATTGTAATAAAATATCGCTTAATGATCGAATTTTTATTGAAATGATTGATAATTTGATACGGATGAAACTTTCTACTGTATATTCATACCGTTCTTGACTATGTTAGCAATTATATTTCGAGAAATATACTCTTCATGGTTATATTCCATTATTGAACAATCTGGCTTCGTGCCGATCACATATTTTTGACATTCATTCTATAATAAACTATATGTTAGCTTTTTTCTTATATTCCTATATTCTTTGAAAAATTCAAGATGCGTTAGAAAAAAAGTCACATGTATCTTCAAAAAGTGCCTCACACATAGTGTAAATATTAAGGGTCACATCAATATATATATATATATATTGTGATGAAAATTAAATTTCAGTTAGATTTTAAATTTATCCAGTCAATGTTAAAATTTTGATATCGCACAATAACAGGCTATTCACAATTAGACTCTGGGTAGTTATAAGATTCAACACGTATATGATGTAAGTGGGAAAAGGTGAAAAAAGACTTCTCTTCTTTACACTTTGCTCAAAAATAAGATTATTGTTGCAATATCATAAATGTATGTTCTATTCTACCAAATTTTGTAATAATTTTTAATAACATTAGATGAATCTCTGATGTGTTGATGCAACTCGATTAGATCTAATGAATGATTTTTCTTCGAAAGTCGAAGTAAACATAAGCAAAGAAATATATGACGTTCAATATAATAGTGAAGAAATTATTTTGTAGGAAGCAGAGTGCATCTGTTGTAACTATTTATTTAAGACAATTGTTGTGAAAGAAAATTGAAGTTAGATTCTGATTCTTTGCATTGGTTTTTTCTATGTAACTGTAATGAAGAAAACATGAACATAGAATTTCTTAATTGAAAAAGATTGTTTGAGTCGTGAGATAGCACGAGTTTTCAACCCTTTTCTTACTTGTAACCAGCATTATTCCACATGTAAGTGATGTAGGTTGCTACAATTTTAAAAGTATCAGAATCGACTCAGAGGAATATTGGTACAATTTAAAGTGATTTAGTACTTCCTAATAAGAGATATTCATAATTTCGTAAAGATGATGCAATGGTACCGCTAGAGTATGATTTACACATGTTTATCACAGTTTAAAATAAATCTAAAATACATCGACCATATTTTTTTTCTTCCAAAAACAATTGTTTCAAAGCTTTCTACAATTCGAACATCTTTTTATTTAGTTCATCCGATACATACAGAAAGAAGCCGTTAGTAGTCTATAATGTTATTGCAGCGTTTTCCAGACTTTTAAAAACTTTTTGTAGTGAAAATAAGTGTCCTATATAGTTGAGGAGATTCCTATATGAACAATGCTTTTTTAATTCCTATATTTTCATCAACTGGCATTGCGAAGCCAGTTCATTATTATCTACTAATCGACTCAATATCTATGATAAAAGAAATTTCTTTTTCTTCTCAATTATCTATTCCATCTCATTAGTATGACACAAGTTGATGATGAACAAATAACAAATATAAAATCATTAGATATGACATCTATACAATTATTAACGTCAGACAAGATGGTTCAAAAATATAGTTTGATTGTAAGTTAGAAATCTCAATTTGATCGATTGATTGATTGCTTTCTTTATTCTTTGGATGGGCGGATTTATCTACAAATTTAACTAATGATGCAAGCTCAATCAAATAAAAGTTAAAAGAAAATAATGATAATTATTAGATATAGTGTATCGTTCAACGACAGTTTTACAGATAACGGATATTCCATAATAAATAGCTCATTTTTATTTCCTAACTTCGAAGCATTTAATAATTTATTTTGAATTTTTGGTTTTCGAATAGATTTTTCGCATCACAGTAAAGTTAACAAGATCAACGTCTTCTCAATCGTATGAGTACAAAAGTCAAAAATGCGAAAAATAATAGAAAATTTTTAGAAACGAATCTGCTGAAATTTGAAATAGGCTATTATATTCTACACAAAATTCCGCATCTTTAGATGATCTTTTTCAAAGTGTTAGAGCAAATATTTGAGGGAAAAATTTCGAAATAAAAAATGTCGATGCACCGAATAAAAGCTGGTTTCGAAAAAAAATGAGTCATTGTTTTTGGCTGACTCAAATTAGCCTAAGTCTTTTTAACTATTCAAGTGAATACATGCACCATTTTGTTCAGAATTTAATTAGGCATCTGATGATATGAGATTCAGCATTTATAGGACCAGTCTGAATTGTGATAAGATAATTTTTCATAATATATCCCAAAATATTCTCAGATATTAGTTCGCAACTTTTATTCTCTCAAACAAAACACTTATATACAATACTTAACTCTTAGCATCGATCTTTATGAGCGCACGTTCATACAAATAGTTTTTTATCTTTAGCAAAATAGGAATTCGCATTTTGGGTGTGGGTAGGTGTCACTAAAAGTAGAATGCATCTACACCGAAACCAAAACCCACATCCAAACCAGTTCCTAGATCGAGGAGATTTTTTAACCAGAAGAAAAGTCTAAAAACCAGGATTCTCCTGGCTAAATCAGGAGATTTGGCAGACCTGGTTCCAGCTAGCACGACAGCGTTTTGCTGGGTAGTGACGTTCAGGTCTTTCTTCCCGATTGTTTAGATCGTGAAGCTGATTTTGAAATCTGGATTTTGACATAGATGTGACATTGGCTGCAAGTTGAAAATGATGTTTTCTTTCATCTATCTTTGCAATATTATTTCTTATCACAGTAATATCTTTGTGATCGGATGGAAGTATTTTTTCTTTCATATTTAATGACTGTTGATAATATTTCAATGCACGATCGAGATCATTCAATTCGTGATATATGGCTGCAATGTTGTTCAATGTCATAGCAGTATCAATATGATACGACGGTAAAAAGTGTTGCTGCATTTTTAGCACATTTTCATAATATTGCAATGCATGTTTATATTCTCCAGTTTCTGTATATATATTACCAATATTCATAAGTGTTGTTGTTGCTTGTATATGTTCTTTTCTATAATATTTTGCAAATATTTCTATAGACTTCGTATATAATTCAAGTGCCCGATCGTATTGTCCTTGTAGATGATAAACAATACCTATATTTGTCAATGGTTTCGCTGAATCTTTTATTCGCATTGGTTTATTATTCATCATTAAATTATAAACTAGTTCATAGTATTCAAGTGCCTTCTCAAAATCACCTTTATTATAATACGTTGATCCAATTAGATTATTAGTTTTTGCGATATCATTCTTTGCTGTATGATCACTTAATAATAAACTTTGAAAATATTTTAATGATTGATCATATTGTCCCATATCAATTAGTAATTTGCCAAATATAAGTTCAATACTAAATTCTTCTTCTCCTTTTCTATTTAGTTCGATATATTCTTTAGCAAATTTTGATCCATTATCACTAGCTCTTAGTTTAATTGACCATAGATGTAATTCTACATCTTCCTTAACGAAAACTAATTCAAATCTTGATCCCAGATCGAATAAAACTTCTAATTCACCTGCATAATCACTAAATTCTGCAATATCAGCAAAGATAATTGAGTCTGTTTCTTATATATTATATTCTATTTCATATAGAACGGAAACAATCTCTGAACAATTGCTCGGTTTTGTAGCGAACTTAAGTGCGACATTTTTTGAACGACTTGTTGATAGGAAACCATTTGTTGAAATTAAACGATCTTCATTTTGTTTTAAAGTTTTAAGTTCTTCTTCTTCCATTTTTAGTCCACGATAAAGCATAATGATTTTTTCATCTGTTTTTTGCAATTTTTCATATTCAATAGCAAGACTAAATGATAAATCAGCAATAAAAAATCGAAATATATGTAACTGTTCAATGTCTTCAGTTCTCAATGCTCTATTTACTATTTTATAGAGAAATGTGTCTTTCGTATACCATCTAATAGCCATATTCGATTTATAGTCATCTG
Source organism: Rotaria sp. Silwood1 (assembly GCA_905250075.1). Taxonomy (NCBI): domain Eukaryota; kingdom Metazoa; phylum Rotifera; class Eurotatoria; order Philodinida; family Philodinidae; genus Rotaria; species Rotaria sp. Silwood1. Next base: position 20,443 of record CAJNOP010001197.1, read on the forward strand.
CAAATTCATGAATAAATTTTAATTCTTTTTCATTTCCACTATAATAATGTTGACAAAATTCAATCATTTGTTGTTTTGCATGATTATCTCTCGGTAATCTCAAAATGACATCTTTAAACATTTGAAATCATAGAAATTCAACTGATTCTTTTGATAAATCTCTTCTAGATTTTTGTTTATGTTGATTAAAGAAATTGAATGTTTCTAAATATTTTTCGACGAGAATAGCATTTTCTTTGAGAGAATTAAGTAAATCATAACGTTTAATATAAATTCCAATTAGTTTCGTATATTTTTGTAATAGATCTTGATATTTTTCAGGTTTAAAACAAAAAAATAAATATTGAATCAACTTGTCTTAATGTATGAACTTTTCTTAAAATTTTTGCAGCATTTTTTCCAGATGTAATAAGAAATATTTTTTCATTTGTAATTGATTTAATACTATCAATACAAGCTTCTAGTTCAATATGAAACACAACAAAATTATTGATTTCTCGCAATTTTTTCATCGTTTCTTTCGTATCATTAGTTTTATCAATATTTGAATCATACCAAATCAATCGAATACTTTCCAGATTTTGTTGTGATTTCACGTCTTTAGCTATCGTTGATAATGAGGTCGATGCTAGTGAATGTGTAAGCTCCGGAGTGTTTGAAGAGTCATAAAACGTAGTTTTACCAACGACTGTAGTTTTTGCTGAAGAGCAACTCACATGAGATTATTGCTGTTGTTGCAAATCTTCACCATTATTCTTTAATGGCGAAACTATTTCTTTGAATGTATCTGTCGATTGTTTTTCTGACTGTTTGCTCATAATAGTTCTTAAAAAGAAAAGGGTATAATCTCTGTTGAATGATGAAATAAGTATATATACCAGGTGTTTCACAATGCTTGCACACGTTTTATTTTGCATATGTTTCAGCATCGATAAATGATAAGAACTTGATTTTTGTAAAGATATGCCATCGAAGCTCTACAAAATCTACATATAAAAATCTCTATTGACTTTCTCTCCTGATTTTTTTTTCTAAATGGATATGGGTGTGATAATGAAGAGACCGTACACACCCACATCCATTTAGAAAAAAATCAGGAGAGTCAGTAGAGTTGTTTTTTAATTGATTTTGTAGAGCTTTCGGTGGTACATCAAACAAAGAAATCAAGATTTTATCATTTGTCTCTGTTTGAAATAATTATATACGAAATAAAACGTGTGCAAACATTTTGGAACACCCAGTATATAACAATTCACACTAATAACATTGAGCATGGATATATCCGATCTTTAGTTTATAAACCTTGAATATCTATATGTATGTGGGACTGCTGTTTTCACGTTGTTTTAATGATTAATAAATATCTAATCCTTGTAGTTCTTTCAGATTAAACTTTTCGAGAGACGAGAAAGTCATTTGATTACGTTTGTAGCTACATCCACAGTCATGCTCACAGGAACCAACATGAGTGTGGGTGTTAGTTTCTTTTTCGCACACCCACACTTTCACCCTCGTTACTGGTGGAGCAAATATTGATGTCTACCTAAGTAGTGGAAAGTTCTTTGATCCATCAACAGGAACTTGGACAACTACTGGTCGCATGATTAGGCAACGAACAATGCACACAGCATTCATATTAACAAATGGAAAAGTATTAGTTGTTCATGAAGGAAAACAAGATAGTCCTCCGGATGGTACTGCTGAATTGTATGATTCATCAACTGGAATTTGGATAACTACTCACAGCATCAATAATGCACTATATGGTCACAGAGTATCCACATTAAGAAATGGACGTGTTAGTTATACTAGTGAAGGAACTTTTAGTGATATTTTTAGTAGTGTCGAATTGTATGACCCATTAATAGAAACTTGGACAACTACTGGTAACAGACCCATGCATGATATGATTACGCAATGACTTCATTAACAAATGGAAAAGTGTTAGTTACTGGTGAATGGTCAAATGTTAGTGTGGTTCGAACAGTGCAGAAATATATTAAACATTTCAAAAAGCAAATACAACAAGCAGCTTTTGATGTTTCATACCATGGTTCTTGTTTGCGACTATTATCCTTCAAAACCCGATTGTCTTCATATTTGTTCATTGTTTCATATTGTAGCTTTGGGTATTGTCTGTAGAATTTCCTTTCTGATCTATGATCATAAGAAACTATTCAAATTTTCTACAGCAGTTTTGTGAAATACGATTGATTATGAGTTTGGAATTACATAGTGAGAAAAGTGAACCCTTCTGCCTCTAATCTGGTCCCAAAGTTTGTGACAGACAGATAGAATAGAAAAAATTCTCTAACATTACAAAATCAGATCGAAATAGTCCTGAACAAATCGAATGTACGATATATTAACTCTTGTTTTTCAGCAATCGACGATTCGATGAAAATTAGTAGCAGAGAATTGTTTACTTCGAATTCCAATGAAGGAATGCAGAGTTCATTTGCGGAAATATTTCGTAACATTTATCAAGACTCATTCATCAGTGCTCTGAATTCTTGTGAAATACATCTAACTTTTTACACAAGAGTACGAAGAATAATATTGCTAATACAAAGCATAAAACACTAAGATCTCAAATGCAACAGAAGGAAAAAATAAGTTTTAATTACAAGCCAAGAATATTGACGACCGCAGAAAGTCAAATGAAACTGCGTAGAACAGTATTATATTTCCTGTTTTGTCCTTTTTAAGGAAGCATCTTCTTGTTGATTTATTTTAAATTTAAGGGTGTAGATATGTATGTGGACATAGGATTCTTTTCAGCAGAAGCCTGACACTCAAACCCACATATTCCACACCCATTCCCACATCCGAGACAACCCATTTATATTTTTCAGTGAACAAGCTTTAAGAATTCTTTATTTCTGATTCATATGCTTCATTTCATCATATGATTCTCTTCATAGATATTTTTTTCTTTTCACCAAAATCTATGAGAATCCAGCAGGAGTAGCACCAGCACCAACGTATTCCCAATGCCAGGGTTCTGATTGAACAGTACGTGTAAATCCATAATTATGTGCATTATTGTATAACCATTGATAAACTGCACTTCCTCCACAAGATGGTTTAGTACCAGATTGAGAGCCACAGTTCGTATTCAAATCTAAAGCAATGCCACGACCATGATTTGATGTACCTGGACGGGCAGCTAGATTACCACCATTACATGATCCAGTTTGATAGCAATTCCAGAAGTATTGTTGACGAGCAATTGTTCTGAAACCAGAAGAAATGGTGATTATGACGCCTGCTTGTTTGGCAGCTGTAGCCATCTTATCAAAAGCACATGATGTTGTTGTAGTCATCGTATTGTCTTTATCTGTTGGTGCTGCTGAATATATACTTGGATCAGAAAGATGTTCTTTTAGAATTTTCACCACTGAATAGACGATACCATCATTGCCAGCAATCGGGAAAATAGTAGAATCAGCATAATTTCCACAAAGTCCATCTACCAAGAAAATACGACATAATATCTAATAAGTATCTTTTGATGATGAACTTACTCGAAGTAGTTGTTGTTGCCGACAAACAGCATTTAATATCAGCTGGATGACTTTCACATAAATCTGATATGTAAAGACTCTGTGCGCAACTAGAAGTTGGAATACATCGACCAACTTTGACGTACTTTGAATGTGCATATGATTCGCATGAGTCACCTTGTCATCAAGTAATAACAAAGGACATTATTCAATTACAAGTTAATCTTTTTTGCCTTACCAACAACGGATGTTGTTAAAAAGGCAATGATGGTAAGTAGAAGAAGCATTGTTCTCTATTAGAATGAGAAAGTAAATGAAGTATGTTTGGAAGAGGCCAGTTTTTATATCAAAATCCTGATGAAGAAGCAAAACAAAATAATATTTTACTCTATTGAATTGAAAATCTATATGGCTGATAGAAGGGAAAAAAGCATTTAAATTCCATTAGACGCTTTTTTTGTTTCATTTTTCAGACGAGAAAATATGTGTTTTTGAAGAAAGACGGTATACTTTCTGATTTGATGGACAAATACTAGATAGTTAGGGATGGAGAGAATAACAAAATTTCTTAGATATCTCGATGCCTTAATGTTGAAATTGAATGAGTGAAATCAACATTTGATTGTGGAATGAATTTTGTCATTTCAATCAAATCGATTTGACGACAAACATTTCACTTTCATCTCAATCTCTCATGTTTTTTTTCCATAGGATACTCAAGGGTGAGGGCGGATGACAGTAAGGATGTGCGATGAGTCAATCTCATTGATGAATAAACTTATCAGTACAAATTTCATTCGAGACTTCAATCATTTACTTTGCACCACGACACGTAGTTTTATCCTACCGAGCTTGAGGATGTGGAACTGAGCTCAGCTGGCTATAATCCAGATTTCGAGGGTGTTGGTGGATGTAGGATGTGGATGAAGAAATGAAAGTACAGGCACATCCACACACGGGCCACATCGACATTCTCGAACTAGCTTTCTCATAGAAGCAATCCTTATGATGCTCAGTCGTACAATATTGACAAATGCATTTCATCGATCTATTCATATGTACATGGGTGTGGTTCTGAATAGCTGCACGGTATTATAGTTTTTGGTCATCATCTTCGTCCGCGCTTGTCCTTTAAGTTTCCTTTGTTCCTCTTATATCACTGCAGAATTCTAAATAATCTCAGAGTGTAAGTCTGCGCATCATAAAAAGAAAGAAAATGTTCGTCTTCTTCTTCGAAAGAAAGAAAGAAATTTCAAATAGTAACAATTAAAGAAAAAAAAGAAAAAGTTTAATATAAAACAAATGATACAGTAACAATTCATTATTTCTTTTGTTCACTATCAGCTAGTCATTTGGTGTTCTTATACAGTTGGCTCAAAAATGGAGACACTGGCCGAGACTGGAAGTTAGGGTTTTTTGGCGCTTTGTCGACGACGTAAGAGGGAGAGAAGAAAGGTGCAAAAATAGAAGAGAATAGCCATAAGAACACATATAATTAGTAGTGTGGGAAAATGTTTCGGATTTTTATCCATCACATCACCTGAAAACAAAATTTGAAGACATTATATTTGCAGGCAAAAAAAAGTTAACCGAACAGCAATAGTATGACATTTAATCGTTGATTAATAAAAGCAAATGATAAAGGAAAGATTGGAGAGAAAACTAAACCAGTGAATAAGCCGAGAATAAACAAACTATAAATGGACAATCCAATGGTCCACATATAAATCATCCATGTTATTGCCAATGTCAGTCCATCGATTCAAAGCACAATCGATACTCTATCAACCGACAGAAATAGAGTCATCACAGCGCAAATCAGACAACCGATCTGAAGAAAAATCTGTTCTCACAACACTGATGATGATCTGAAAATTTGACTTACAGAATACGAGAGCCATTAGAGAATCATGCCTACAGAGGCATTTTTCGTTGAACTTTGAAACTGTGCTGATTTCATGTAAGCAGAAAGAATCTACCAAATGTTTGATCGATAGTAGTGACAAAAAACGTGTAAACAACCCATAGACTGGACATGAATACTTTGTGATACAAATGATCATGACTATGTGTTTGTGGCGAATATTGAGAATAATTGGGTTGAGCTTCGCCAGAAGGTGTCGTATTCACGGCAGTATAATTGACTTATTGCACTTGAAGTGTTTGACGCCGAGTTCGATGTTTACAAATGGCAAAGACCAAATGATCGATGGCTGTCAGCAAACAAAGACTCGCTGCGAGTGAATATGGCATCTTGATATTTGTTGACGATGAATATGAGAAAGTTTCCATGATAGAATTAGGATTTCAAATGGATAATTCAATCGGTTCTTTGTCGAGAAATTGAACTACGAGAATATTGGCTGAGGCAGCACCAAATCCGAAGCCCAAGTGAACCGTATTCAATGGAGTGGACGCATGGCTATCCCATATGGTCAATAAAAAGCTTGTGCCACCTAAAACAAACATTATTCAATATCTGCATGCTTGTGAAACCTAAACAAAACTGACCGGTATCAGTGAATCTTTGAGAGATTCCTTGATAGAAGAACAAAATTGATAGAACCAACAACGAGTCAATATACGGAATAATAACAACGACTAGAAATCATCAAATGATCGAATGACAAAAGATTTAATTTCACTGATCAGGACATGCAATAAAAGACGCAACAGCAAGTAAAGCTGGATATCGTTGAACCATTTTTTGCTTTGCTACTCCAGCTATATTTTCAGCAATATATTCATCACCTCAAGTAGCTAAAATCGTACGGATTCCAGTGAAAGTTACACCTGTTTGAGAAGCCAATATTTTCAAAGTTGGACCAACCAGTTCCGAATGAATGCCCTATCATCAATCAATAATTCTTGTAGAGAGTAAAAATAATTGAAAGATAATCGATCAGAACAATTCAAGTGATTACCAGAACACCCGTTTTGAGCAATTCCCAAAGTCGAAAGATGTATACTTGCAGACCTGCCTTCTTTTTTGTCTCGACTCTATCGTTCGATCTTGAAGTCATTGATTTTCTTCTTCTTCACCGACTAACAATCAAACAAACGCTAGTGACGAAATGCAAAAATAGAAATCAAATTCATGTAATGTTTAGCATTGAAAAAGTAATGTCATGCATCCATTTCTGAGTGACAAAGATCCCGATGAGTGTCACTCTATGCGAATAAAAGAATTCTAAAGAGCAATATACAACATTCCTCTTCTTTGAAACGCCTGGACCGTTATGTCATTCACCATTCTTCCTCGCATATATATGTGTCCGTCAGTTTTGCCTGAAAATATAGATATTTTTGAGAAGAGAACGACAACAATATCAATATAACGTAAAAGACATACTCACACAAGCAATATCAACTAGTACCTTGCTTTATTGAGGAAATTGAAAGAACAAAAGTAACGGTAAGAGACTGATCCTGACAAATTCACTTGTTTTTTTATGTTTTGCTCTTCTGATATATATGCGTGCGCATTTTTACATCATATCAAGTCATACTACATAGATCATGTATGTTTTTCTGCTTGTTTATAACTATTGCAGCGTAGTTTCTTATCTGGTTTATGGTTACTTTTGCAATAAAGTTTTGAAACACTGTCTCTACTCCTGCAGTGATGCTCTCCCTCATATTTTGAAGTTTACAACTGCTACATCTTTCTCTATGCACCTGGATGAAGTAGACAATAAAACCATTCAAACCATCGAATAATGATAATATCGATGCTTGCCATTTATTCATCGACGTAAATGACCTTGATAACTCTATAGCGTTAAAAATAATCTGTTTATGATGGATTTAAAATTAAAAAAAGTAAGTATCGAAGTGATACAGTATAAACTGTGAGAATAAATCTACTTATCATGACAATTTATCCAACAGTAAGACAGACACATGGGCACGTTTTTTTATTCTAGGGAGATCTCAGCTATGGACATGTAACATCTCGATATAAATCCAGGAGAGAGAGAGCAGTAGAAAATAAATAAGAAAATATGGAATAAATAACTGCTGTGAATATCATTTTTTGGGGTGTGCGTGTCGGTGTGTGTCTTATATTCATTCACACCGATATCCACATCCAAACCCTATGACAATTCAAGGATCTCCCATGTGCATTTCTAACCATACAGTAACATTCTAATAAAATATCATTTGATGATTGAATTTTTATTGAAATGATCAATCAGTTGTTAATAGTAAAACTGTCTACTGTATGTTCATACCGGTCTTGACTATATTGGCTATTATATTCAGAGAAATATATTCTTCATGGTTTTATTCGTTTATTGAATACTATTAATGATGAAATACAAAGGATATGATACTTCTATGCTTTCAAAATCACTCGAAACAATTAATTATGTAACGATCAGTAGTTTTTATTATATGAAATAGAATATCGACATGTTTTGATCTTTTAAAAACTATCTAACATTATTAATATCCTTTTGGATTCAATTTGCAGTTCAATTACATCGATTATTTTCTAAATATTCCGCAATTTATCAAGATAATGGCAATCGATAATATACAACCTAGTAATAAATTTTTTAAAACATAATAGCGAATTCGAAATAGTGAACTTCAAAAAATAAACTCGATATAATAATCGAAAATAAATTCAATTATTGAAGTATCATTTCAAGTATTCTGCTATTGAGTTAAATTTTTCTCATAATATAAAACAAAAGGTAAACTTCATTCTATCGACATAAACTATATTTATATTTAGTAATCCAGTTAATGTCAAGCTGAATCATGTGAAAGTGCAATCGTTTATACGGTAATATATATACTATTTATGCTATTCGGACCATCCACTTGAAGGTACATGTTAATTTATTAAGTGAAAAATAATATTAACTTCAGCTTCTTTTAAAATCAAATCTAATTGAATGAATGAATAAAAGAACTATCACGTAATTCGTCTTAGGTTCTTTTCGTTTTCAATTTCATACCTTGACTGTATGAAGAATGTTAACAAGAATATCAGAATAGAATGGGGTATGTCTTGAATAGATTTAATCTGCTTTTGATTCGTCTTTGAAAGTCAGTGGAAATCTGGCAAATGACATTTATCTTTTTAGTTGTTCGATATTATTCATTTGCACATAGATAATGAGAAAGTATAGTCGATTTCATATGTTGTTCTTATTATTTCTCTTTCAATATAGGATGAGACTAACGTACATATGCACATACATCGCCTTTGCGCCGGTTTCATACGATTTATTCTATGAAATCAGTTTTATATTATTGAACTGAAAGAACACAAATCTAAATTCTGATTAACATATGTTATTTTTGGACAATAGTGATAATCAAATAAACGCTGCATTTTAGATGAAAATTCTCGAAAACATATTTCTAGAAATCGAATGTATAACTGTCAATATTCTATTTATCATATGTCTCATGCCTTAAACTGTATGCTAAATATTAATTCAATCATGAACTCACGATTACTCTTTCAACGAGACAAAAGTATTCGTCTGTCTATGACAAACTTATGGCTGACTAACGATATCTAAATTTGAAAGTAATAATGAAGACAAAAACAAACTGTTTTCCAAATATCATATAATGGCCAAGACTGACGATAAAAAATCCACTTCACAAATGAAAACGTGACGTTCTTTGTATATTGGATTCGCATCTCTTTGTAAATAAGCACCCTTATTTAATTGAATTGCAAATACTATTTACGAGTTTCAACACAAATTGAATAAAAATCTATTAGCACTACGACATAATGAGAGTTTCTACTCCATGAATAAAGGAAGAAAGATTTCATTTGCCTCTAGTTTTCATTCAAAAATCGATTTTTCAATACAAAATTTTTCAAAATGTCCCTAAAAGCTAAATCTCTTGCGATGGTTAGAGATGAGACTAACAAAAGTTTTTGTTTCTAAATCTGTTGAGATAGCCACCATTTCAAGTGTTACATCAAACCATACGAGTTGCTGGAGAATTTAATTTTTCGACAACTTGAATAAATTATACCTCTATGCTTCTATAGAGGTTTGACAGATAATCGACCTATCGTAATCATTAGAAGTAACAGTGATATAAAACTATTAGAAATAAAGACAATAAATCAATCCGATCAATAAATGAGTCAATTCAGAGAATTTGAAGATTTTTCGTAGAAATCTGGATATCTTTAGGTGACAAAAAAAATATTAAGGTAGATGAGAGTTTAGCTTGAGACCATGTAATCAGAGAAGAATCTCTGAAATTATCAATTATGATCGGTTCATATTACAATCCTATGAATTTTCTGTATAATTATCGGGATATAACTTGAGATTATTGAAAGAAAGTCATTACTGTTGTCTGATACAACTTTTATATTAGTAACTTTATTCATTGCATAAGATGAATATATCATGAGATCGAGTGCGTTTCGTACTATTTGTTTATATATAATATGTGTAAAAATAAACAAAGTATGACAACAAAAAAAAAACACAAGGAAAGATTTCAACTATTCTTCACTGTATCATTTAGTGTGAGCATATCAATGAATATTCAAAATTATAATTGAGTTTATTTCCTTGAATAAATCACAGTCTCATAATCAAATCATTCCTATAATTTAATTCGATAGATTTATTTTGATATAATAATAATGATGATCTACATGAATAGAAATCGAATAAAAATAATAATAATGAGTAAACAAAATTTGAAAATTACTGTTGTTTTATATCAGAATTAGTCTGACATGACATTGTTAAATTATTCAGTGAAATTGTTATATCTTTTTTATTGTTATTTTTATCTCTTGGTTTCAATATATGACAATGAACATCTTGATAATTAAAAAGAAGGAATGAATAAATAAGAAGAAAACATATCCTACCTGTAATAATCGATGTATATGATTGTGTCAATAGAAGAAAACATTTTCGAATAGAAATATCAACTTCTACAGTTGTATAAGGTGGAAAAATAAAAACTAAAAAGTATAGAATATAATACACAAGAGAATATAGAAAAGGAAAGTTTACAATAGAGATTGATTCGATGTAATGCTTCCATCATATTTGAATATAGTAACGGAACAGATTTTAAATGATGTATTAAAGTCATGAGAGTTGTTTTTGATAATTCAATTTGACCCATTTTGGAAATTGTTGCAGCAATACGCCAACTGTTAATACATAACAAAATATATTCTGTATATTTATTATTACTCTAAGTGATAGATAATTTTTACTTATTCTATCGAAAAAATTTCATAATTTGTGAAATTAAGTAGGATCTAGATTATGTGTAAGTCTCTATGAACTTAGAATATGCAGAAAAGATTCTGTTTGTTAACTCGTGATCTCTACACCGTACATATAATTTTTAATTTGAAAGAAAATTTTATCAAATTTTATTCTAATTTCGAATCAACAATGTGATATAACTTGCAAGACTAAAATTCAGATAGTAATCTTGATAGTAAAGTTTGAGTTTTTTAAAATAATCATTGGTAGATTGCGATGCCAGAAACAATACTCATATGTGTTTGTTTTCAATGATTATTTCTAGTACATTCTGTAGATTCAGTCAGGAGAATAAAAATGATTTATAAGTTTTCTTATTCTTCTAAACAGATAAGATTTATTCGTATTTCTTCAAAAAACTGTCAGTTCAAGTGATTTTCACTTGTTTACCAATTTTTTAATGATTTCAAAATATCGATTTGAATATATGATAACATAGGATGCTATGAACATTATATTAGCTCATTCTTTTCACTAATAGTTGCTTTTGTAACATTATCTTAATTAACTAAATTAGTCAATTGACCGAAAGCAGCTGGTTTGGCTAGTGTTAGCAACTTGAGAGAGCTCACTTTCTACTTACTCTGTCAAATAGGCATCATCCGAATAGATACATTTGTAAAAATTGATATCAACTAATGGTATTGATCGTAATATATGTAATTGTTGTCTATCTATGAAATAAAATAAACTATGAATGATTAATTGTAACTAGAGAAAGATCAAAATACCTGATTGTGAGTAAATAATTTGTAGATTGCGTAGTCTCAATTTATATTTTGTATAAAATCTTAACTGTTGTGCTTCGTCCTACGTAAACAAAATTCATTTGTTTTTACTTTTAAAAACATTTAAAATAATACAAGAATAATTAATTATTATCATAGTCTATATAGTAATCAATATATAAATCTTTCTCTGCCTACTCGTAGCTCACATTAAACCAATAGTTGCATCGAGCTAGTTTTTATTACTGGGGAAAGTTGAATAAAACAGTCAGTGACATGAATTTGAAGGCTCTTTAAAAAAAACAACCTTCTTTTTTCAATATATTGATTAATTATTAAATGGTTGGAATTTACTATCCAAAAAAAAACTAGTCGGTGCAGCTCTTTCAGTGCTGAAATATGAAACTCATAGTTAATCTGAAGTTTCAAACCAACGTATTAAATTAATATTGAATAAATCAAAGTTATAAGAATTTTTATATTTAATAAGCGCACTCTGAAATTTTATTTTATCAATACATCCCTAATGCATAATTTGTATTTACGTAATAAAGATAATATTTATACGAGGCATCTGAAATGTTAATAAATACTACAAATATATTAAATAAGCCATTAATTAATTGACTCATAATTTCCCTAATTATCTAATTAGTTAATTTGTTTGAAATGATCTGTAATACGGGGGGGGAAGGGTAACAGTTGCTATGGAAACATATCCAATAATCTATGGTTTCGCGCCATATGGTTGCTATGAAATCTTTGGAAAAGCCTTTAGTTTTCTGCCATTTTGGTAGCTAGAATCTGGGTGGGAGCCATGAACCCTTGACCTTAAAACTTACACTCACTATTTTCTTCGAAAGTATACGTGAGTTCCAAAAAATATACCTTGGATAATGAATTAGTATCATCTTTATTATTATCTAAACATGATTTTAAGACCAAATTGTCCAAATCAATATGAATCATGGCAGAATGTCTATAAAAACAAGTATATATTAGACAATTCGAAGAATATTTTAACTCACTTATAGAATATACCATTTTCTGGTAAAATTAATGAAATTCCTTTTAATTGCATTGTCATATCAAAAATTTTTGATTGAGAAAGATCTCGTTCCATTTCTTCAATAGTTCTTCGTTTTATTCTATATAAAGAAAAAAAAACAACAACAAAGTTTTGTTCTATAAAAAAAATCAATTCAATCAACAAACTCTGATAATGTCGATATAAGTTTATCATTATTTGGATCAAAACATTCAACAATTTTATTAATTGTTGGCTAGAAAATACATAGAACAAGAAAAAATAAATAAATAACAATTATTATTATTATAATTCTAAAGATTTCAAATTTAGAGTATCAAATCTCTGAATTTTCAAGTATTGTCTCCTTTATTATTCAATATATATTAGGATTGACGAACTCCTAAACAACTATTTGCCTTAGATTATCCAACAGAATGTAAACTTACAGCATCATAAGTAATTTTTAATGGTTCGAGAACTAATAAAAGACGATAATCAGATTTTTTATCAATTGGCGAAAATTCTAATTCGCTATGTATTAATGGAAGAATTGTTGTGGAAGCTGCTGTTACTAATAATGGTCGATATTGATTATCAGTTTGCATACCAAATAAAGATATTGATTGAAGATCAACTTTAAATCTAAATATCAAAAATCGAAAATCAATTGAATTATATTTAATTATTTATACAAAATATTTGATGAAACAGCTCGTCGTTTTAAATCTAATCGAGCATCATTAATTTTAATTGGACAAAGAATTTCATTTTCTGTTGATCGAAATATTTCCGAAGTGTTATTTGTCTTTGGTAAGGATAAATTCAATATGAGATCATTAACTTTAACTTTAATATCAATGTTAGGTGACTATAGTTAAAATAGATTATTTAAATAATCATTATTAATAATAACTTACATCTTCAGAAAAAAAATCTCCACTAGTTGTGATAGAACTAGATGTTGATGACTTTCGACGTTCTAATATAGTATAATGTATATATATATATAACATAGGAATGAATTAGAATATTCTATTTGAATGGTATTCACCCTCTCTTGAATGACTTTTTGTTTGCCACCAAGTGTTCCACCATTTTTGATTGCTAGTAGTAGGAGGAGGAGCTGTAGAAGTTATTATTCGATTTGTTTTTATCGAATGACGATGATGATGGAGATGATGATGATAATGATTGTAGTGTCGATGATGATTATGGTGATGTCCTATATCTTTAGTTATTAGAGCAGAATTTGTTTCTATTTCAACACTATGACGAATATAAGCCAAATTGAATACATCTAATTTTGTTTCGAGATACTTTTATATTAAACAATAGAATTATATTATGAATATGAAGAAGAAAAAAAAACTTACTTTTAGACGTTCTTTTTGTTCTAATGTCAATTCAGTAATATTTAATGTTTGTTGTAATTGTAATTGTAATTCACGATATTCTCGACAACGATCTTTATATAAATAAAAAGTATAAGAATAAGAATATGATGAATTATTCTTACCATAAATTTTACTATAATTTTGAAATTTAATAAAATCAAGTAAATCAGAAAATTGTTTTGGATCAATATTAAGACTTAATTGTTCGATTTGAATATCAATATTATATGCTGGACGTTCAAAATTATATTCACCTGGTTGTAATATTATTGTTAAATTAATGATTGGATTTATTGGATAAAGAACTATGTGAAATAAATAAGATTTATTTTCGAAGAAATTTTAATAATATATATACAAACGGTAGTTCATTTCGTCTGTTTTTGGCATATAACTATATGTAGCTATTTTAGATTTTAAATCCTCCTAAAATATGACAGATGATATTTAAATTTTTTAAACTATTGAAACATCTGTTGTACATTGTTTTTATCTTATTTCCGTATACATTGAAATTTATTTATGTAAAAGTTTGAAATCTTATTATATTATGCAAATTGTTTTGTTAAAAGTAAAAAAAAAAATGAAACTTACATTAAAATTTCGATAGTTTTTCACTAAGAAATATGAGCTGATATAGATTGAAATACTATGATTTTTAAGAAAAACAAATCTACAATAGAGATTTTAAAGCTTTAAATTTCCAAGATGATTTTGTGAGATTGTTTTTCTTCTATTTAGTCTAAAAAAAATCTTTAGAAATAAGAAGATTTTAAAAAAGTCTCATAAAAGTTTTAACGATTGCTGTCAAAGAGAACAAGAAGGATTACTAAACGAAGCTCTCCATCACTAATATATACGTTTATTTATTTAGCTGCACATGGGAATGATAATCTAGGAAAATTGTCCGCGCAAGACTTTAAAATCTCGCTTCTTATACATTAGTCTTTCGATCCTATGAACTTATTTTCAGTATAAAATTTTTCACATAGCTTCGTAAAACCTATTCTGATATACGAAATTCAATATATTCATTATTTTGTTAACTAATGTTTGCAATTAACAATATGTTAGTTAACATGCCAAGCAATTTTTACATAATGTCTTCTAAATAAATTAATATTGAGTTATTATTTCTTTAGAATTCTTTATTCGATTATTTAGATCTGTAGTGTTATTTGAATATTAAATACTAACCACAACATCATCAAATGACATATCAATTCTTGATTTACATTTTGTATTCCAATAGAGTGAAAGTGCATGAATTTCTTTCATCTAAAATAATTCATATAAATAATGCAATAAAAAAAAGAAAAAGTTTTAACCTTGAAAATTACAAGTGAATTCTCTTTAATTCTTCCAATTGATTGATGATTTGTTGTTGTCTAAATAAATAGTTTTTTTTGTATTTCTTGAAAAATTTTATTATTTATATTTAAAAATTTTACAGTCATTTCAAGATGATGTATAGTAAGTCCAAATGAAAATGGATGTCCTAATTTTGTTGTTGATATTGTTTCATAACTAATATGTAAATTTTCAATAGTTATTTCAAGATTTTGCATTATTTGTAATCTCATTCGTTCAATAAATGTTGTTTCTTTTTCATCAAGTTTTTTATTATCTTAAATAGATTTTATTAAAAATAAAAGACAAAAAATTTGAACTATACTAACTTAATGCTGCTTTTCTTAAATTATCAACTTTTCGTTGAACACGTCGCATTTTGTCATCGTAATATTCTGTTAAATCTCGACGAACTTCTACAATAATGAACAAAAAAAACAATTTTGAAGATATTTCATAGAATTTTGACAATTTTTCGTAGAACTTTGACAATTTATGGTTTTGAAAATTCTGATAAAAATCAATAAAAAAAATGGTAAAAATTAGTAGTAAATGTTCGAGTATCCAGATGCATTTGACCTTCTCTTCTGATTTTAAAACGTTCGATTTTTTGCTTTCATCTTTACTAACATTTGATATTTTGTCTTTATAGTCAAAAACTTTTTACAATCGAACACTATTTCCCAATTCAAATAATGTATCAGAAAATATCAAAAATATTTCATAAGTTACTACCATTTTTTTATTTTTTTTAATGGATTTTGAAAATATCTGAAGGTGAATAGGTATTAAAAGTATGCGCATATAGAAAGACTAACATTTAAGATATCATCGGCAAAAAGAAAACATTAATCTGTTTATGTCAATAGTAAGAAAGAACTACATTGGTAAATAATCATCAAAAATTATCTACTAAAAACGATAAAAATAACTTGAACTTAATACTTAAGCAATTAACTTCTATTTCGTTTCATTCGAATTAATAACAAAAAAAATTAATGTAATTAATAACTTTCTTTTTTTTAATATATTTAATTGTATACTGATTACATTCTCATTTGTATAATAGTTCATATGTAAGTCTTTAAATAAACGTTTTTTTTATTTTATATTGATTGTCTGTCTTTGAATATGAAGAAATTCACAAATAAATAAAAACAATACAAAAAGTTTTTCTTTTACTATTATTACTGTCATGCGGATTTCCCTTTTATGTATTGAATGATATTAATTATTTTCCTGTTCTTTACTTCTTTAATAAGAACGTTTTTCTTTTTTGCTTCCTTTTTTCTTTTGTCTTCAGAATTAATCTTTGAAATATAACAATCAAGTCAATTGTAATAGTTTGAAAAAAAAAGTAGTAGACATATACCATATATATAATTAGCAAAATTACTCGAGAGTTTGTTCTAGACAGAGTTGTTGAGTACAGATAAAAATTTTTCTAGGTTTTATTTTTTCTTTATCATGAGAACGTGTAGAATGTGTTTGAACATGCACGACATGACATGTGTTAAAAGTGAAAAAAAAATTCCAAATGTCTTTAATATGATGTGTGCTAATGAGGATCTTTCATTAAAAAATAAAAGTTTGTTTTTTTTTATTGTCATCATACACTATCAAATTTATATGATTATTTGAATTTCAAAACAAAATATATTATCATTTTCTAATCGCTTTATAAATTTTAAATCTAATATTAATTGATTAAGTTTGCATAAGTGTTAACAATAATCTATGGGTTTCTTTTTTTTTTTGAATATTTTAAAACGCTGATATTATTCAATCTGATAACTATATTCTTTTTTTTATCATAAATATTTCAAAAATCTATATTTATTTGATTAGAAAAAGTCATTGGCACTGAAGCTTAATTTATGACGTATATTTGTTGAAGAAAAAAGAAAATATTTCTATTTTTATACTCCATATATATATCAAAGTCCATAAATAACGTTACTTTAGAAACAATAAAAAAAAAACTATTTTTAAGTTTTAAATGATTCATTTACCATCTTTTGGAACAATCAACATATAAAATCCATTAATTTGAACTTTTGTTGGTATTCTATAAAGATTTTTCCATGGAATAATTAGTACTAGTTTTTCTATAATTAAATTTTATTTTATTTTTTTTATGTAATAAAATATAATAAGTACTTACCAATGCAGCCAGTAGCTACAGTGACAGGAAGACTTAGATCAGTCTAAAATAAAATAAATATCAAATATATATTTTCAAATTAACAGAACTTACTAAAGCTTCAGGTTTTAAATGAAGTCTTTCCAAACAAACATGTCCTTTACAGCAAAAAAACAAATACAACAAAAAAAAAAAAAATCGAAAAATCAAATAAAAAAAATTTACCATTTTTAAGATCAAGTTTAACTTTTTCATAATTTAATTCTTCAATATATTCTTTTAAATATTTATTAATAATATAACGAATAAGATTTTTTAATACCATCCTATCAAATTTTTCTACGTAATTATAACTTGTCGTTTTCTTTTTTTGTAGAAATAAATGTACATGATTGTCGATCTAAATAAGTGTAGAACGAAAGAAAAAAAAAATTAATATCAATAGTGCGTTATTCTTCATTTTATTTTTTTCTTCATTCTTTTTTACCTTGACAACTTCTTTCTTTTTTTTTTTTTTTTTTAAGGCGAGCAAAAAGCACAATAGAATAAAGGAAAAAAAAAGGAAATAATAGATGGAATAAAGTTTTATGTTAATAAATTCCAAAAAGACATAAAATCATGCTTTATGATTTGCATTATTTTAGAAATAGTTAATCAAATTTGTTACAGACGTCAGCAATTATAATTATCAATCGTACTACATTGTAAATCAACTAATCCTAATTTATAAATTTCGATATTATAAGAACATGATTACAATTTTCGAAAAGTATTTGAAGCATATATATTTTTATAAAATGTGAAACTCTCGAGCATCCTCTATATGAAAGTCTTTTGAAAAAAAATTGAAAAAAAGAAAGTTTTGAAGATAATGAAAAAATTCAAACTGTTAGAATCTAGTGATGAGAGTATCTTGATTGTATTGTAAAGTACATAAATACACATTAAAAGCATACATATACAAGATAATAGAAAACTTCAAGCACTTTTTGAATCGTATTTTTTTCAAGTATGTTTTTATAATACAGACATATTTTTAATACAAACTGCAATTATTCTTTCTTCCGGCGGCATATTTGCAAGTTAATGTTATGATAGCCGTATACAAAATAAAATAAATACTTGAGAAGGTATTAATCTAATGAAAAGTATGTGTTTGTAGATATATAAAATTTTTCAGTAGATTTCAATATAAACAAAAAGAAGCATATGTATTAAGTCACCAAGAGGTAAGTACGATTTATTTTTGTTTCTCTGACGACGTATTCAAATCACTGAATTTATCTAGTGATAGCATATAATACAGTACAACTAAGTCTAATTGTGAAAAGTCAACTTGTACATTCAATTGGATTCTTCCAAGTCTTGTTTTTGTTTTGCATTTTTACTCTCTTAAATTTTATTCATTTAATGATACAATATACGAGTAGAAGTGTATAAACAGAGTCTTCGAAAATACTGTTGATTCCTTTTTTTTGGCCTATGTAGAAACTGTTTAATATGCCTGAAGAAAAATGTAACTATTCGTTTATTTTATTGATAAACAATTACATCTATGAAAAATAATATTTATTATTAAAGAATATTGTGCGAATGTAACTTTCAATTTATATATAGCACAAGGGAAACTATTTATATCAAGAAAAAGGAAACTTTTTTATGACTTTTACATTTACACTTGAGTAAATATTTTCAGTAGTCAGGAATTATTCACCTTTGTTGACGTCGCCAAAATAAAAATAAAAATAAAATGTCTCGTGTTTCGTTTCTTCCAATTCTATGAATAAGACATAGATCAGAATTATTGTTCATGAATGACATATTAAACTTATGTAGTATATCCAAGTAGGAAATATAAATCAGAACTGAAAGTTGGAAATCCACATTGGTTAAATTCAAGAAAATGAAGTATTGAATGAGTCATTTTCGAAAGAAGACGAAGACGTTGTATAGACAAATTTTAGAGATAGGAAGTGTGATGTCACGGCTCATAAGCCATCATTCTTGTTTGCAAGACGTTATTATCTTTATTAATTATAAAAGGAAATACTTTTGTTTTTGAATATTACCCAATAAGCAAAAATTTTGTTGACAAATTTATCTTTGTCTTTTCTTTAAACAAAAAAAAAGAAAGAGACAAGAAGCTTTGTAGTAACCTTTAAATAAATAAATAAAGGGAAAAAACCGTCTATTATAATATTCGTCGAAAATAATATTGATGAATTTCATTATCAATGCTATGGTATCTAATGTTATAAAAGAACTAAAAAGTCCCATATCAAGAGAAATAAAAAAAAAAATTAGAAATCTTTGTTCTATATCTATGTCATCATACTATTTTTAATTAATTCGAATAAAGAAAAAAAAAGATAAATCTTATGAAAATTGAAAAGCCTCATATCATCATCTAGAGATAATCGTGGTTAATAGATAATATTGAAAATCATTACAGTGACCACATTGAGACTGATTGAAAAGATTACTGTTGATCCGAAGTCAAACAGAAGGAAAAAGGTAAGTACTATGTTTGAAGATGATGACGAGCGTAATCTTATCAAAATATGACACTTCTTTAAGAGAGTACTTGAAATAAAATCTTAACGCATATCTAGAGTCTAGAGAGAATGCTGAATGCCATAGAAAAAAATAGTTTAATCCTTAATTGTTCTTAATGATGTCTACAACTATCATATTCTCAAATCAAAAATCTATCGAACACCTGCACGACTCAACATATCTTGCGCACATAACAAGCCTACTTTGTTTTTCTTTTGTCGTTCTGTTTGCGTTATAATAGTTTATGATTCGTCTAAATAGAAGAGAGTATTTCAAGTTTTGTCCCACGAGTAATTATGTCATTTTATTTGATCTCTATTTTTTTTGTCCGCGAAAACTAGGAACAAACCAATTCCAACACACTAAATATTAAACTTAAGATAGTATATATGTAAAAGATTTCCAGTTGAAACTATTCAAAGTTACGTCGATTATCAACATATACAAATTGCTTCAATGGGAAAAATTAAAATCAAATCATTACGTCAACGTTGTTTTTCTATTACGGGGAAGATAAAAGAAGAAAAAGATAATTTTCATCAATATCAACTTTCAATTTTACCAAATAATACTTATACAAATCAACAATATTCATTAAATGAAATACAATTTATTCAAAAAGCTCGTTTACGAAGCTTTTCTAATTGGCCACATTTTGTTCCTAGTAGTGAAGTTATGTCATCAAGTGGTTGGTTCTATTGTAATGTAAACGATCGAGTTATTTGTATATATTGTAAAATAATATGTCATAAATGGATAAATACGGATAATCCCTATGAAGTTCATGCAAGATTGGCACCTAAATGTCCTTTTGTTTTATCAATATTATCGACATCGACCGAACCTCCTCCATTAGTTACTCATAATCTTCATGGAGAATTTCAACCACGTCATCCAACAATGTGTGAAATAAGGCGACGACAAGAAACATTTAATAATAATAATAATAATAATAATAGATGGACACAAACTTCACCAAGTGTAAATGATTTAGTACAAGCTGGATTTTTTTATTCTGGTATTGGAAATACTGTAAGTTGTTTTTATTGTGGTGGATCATTACATCATTGGGGTGTGAATGATAATCCAAAAATTGAACATGCTAGATGGTTTCCTAATTGTCTTTATGCTAAACATTTATGTGGTGATCATCTTCATAGTAAAATTCAAATGAGAAAAAAACGACTTGCAATAGAAAAAGATAATATTGATAAAGATACTATTATGCGTCTTGTTAATGCAAGACTTGATCTACCTATTGTTCAATATCTTCGTAAACAATATCGATTTTCTATTATAAGAAAATGTTTTGAAGAACAATGGAAAAATAATCATGATGATTTTTCATCCAATGATGATTTAATAATGGCTTGTTTTATACTTCAAAAACAATATGATATATGTCAAGAAAAATCAACTAAATTAATTATTCCTTCACAAAATCAAATGTCAATTAATCAATTTAAAAAATCTCAAATAAAATTCGATGAATGTATAATATGTTTTACAGAAGAAAAACAATTAGCTTGCATGCCTTGTGGGCATTTATGTGCCTGTGTACTTTGTGGATATGCTCTTCGTACTTGTCCTATATGTAGACAACAAATACGATCATTCGTTCGAATTTATTCTTAAATTATTTATAGGACATATTTTTTTTTTTTTATTTTTATAATTATAAATTAATGTTTTTTCTGAAAGTATTTGTAGAAAAATCAATTAAAATATTTTATGTCATAAAATGATATCAGAAAAAGAAAATAGATCAAATAAATAAATTATTGATAAATAATCTATATAGAATTATTTAAAAATTTTTAATAAGATAGATATCATCAATCTGAATATATTACATTAATAAACAAACTTTTCGATTCTCATAAACGATGTGATTTTTTATTTAGCATTGAGATTTTCGTTATCTTTTACTTGAAAAGAAAAAACATGCGTTTTGATGATGTAATAATAAGTAACTTTCATAATTTCCTTTATTATCGTGCTAGTGTATATTGAAATCTCTTTGGTATTGCAATAAATGCTTATTCACTAGGAATATTCTTACCGTTCTGTGACATATGTTTTTGGTTCCACGAAAATATTCGATTTTGTTATCGCGCATATATCTATATACATACATGCGTAATTCGTGACTTGATTCACTTTACCCACTCTTCACGCATTCACAATATGGGAGTCTGAATCATTTTTTATTCATATTTTTATTGTCTATTTATGACGTATGATCATTGGATGATATATGCTATAAATATTGAAACAAAATACTACGAAACTCAGGAAATTATGAGATGGCTATTTGATTGTAGAACAGCTTTAGATCGGATATTCGAGGAAGAAAAGTTATGAATTCACTGCATATGTAGATTTAATTGATTTGTTGTTCATTTCAATATATATAGTTTAGCGGCTAGATGAATGTCATCATATTGGACGGCAAACTCTGTATCGGAGTTGGATAAGCACAACTTGGAAAGTTCCGTATTGTTTTCGGAGATTTTCTGGTAGAGTATGAATGTAATCTTCTTTCTGTTTTTTATTTTCTTTGTTTGCGTCTTTTTGTCCTCCTCCTCTTCTTCCTTTCTTTTATTGTCCGTCATGGTTTTTTCCCATCCCTTTTCTTTCTTATTTTGTTTTCTTTTTCACCGTTGTCATGCTTTTCTTTTCTATTTTTTTCGATCAAGTATTTTCAATATCATTTTAGGACTGAAATGATCAAAGGGTTTTAAAAGCAACACACTTATATATAAATGTACACAAGTGATTGTTCCTGTTTTTTCTTCTGCTGTCCTACGGAGATACTATCTCTGTTATTTTCTTCATTCCTCACGTATTATTAAATTAGACATTCACATGAATTGCTGATTTTCCAAAGTGACGTCAATATGTAGCAATTTTTCAGAAAAAGCAAGAAACCTCTTTCACTTTTTTGATTGCTCAATCTAGGATTATTTCTGAAGGTTAATTGTATATATTAATATGTTTATCATTGGAAAGAGCGTATCACAATGCAGGATATGACAGAGCCTTGTTTTTGAATTAATCTTCTTTACTATTACATAAAAGCATACTTTTATAATATGGGCGCTAGTTTTTAAGTTTTTCGCAATATCGAACTTTTCATTCTTTTTTTCCGTTAAAAAAATAACAATATAAAAAAAGAAAAGACTTGGTCATGCCCTGCGTTATTGTCTTGTTCTTTCAAACAAACAAAAAATAATTGACTATATAGAATGAAGGTATACAGAGAGTTTTCGGTTGCTAAATGAGCGTTTTTTGACTTTTGTTTGATGAATACCTTCTGAAAACGTCATGGTATGCACATACATGTCAAAATTTCAACGTTGAAGTCAATTACTGAAGAATTAAAAAAAATTTGCACACGGAACTAACACCTTTAAGTCTATTCTTATTTATATTTTGATACTACTCAAAAAGATTTACAGGTTCAGACGTAAATTTAAATAGATCAGGAATTTGGGGCATTTTTTTTATCGTCCTCAACCGAAACGATCAGCCAAATTGACTAACTAAAGGTTCAGTATATTCTAGAAATGTCATGCAATTTGAACATATCTAGCTTGAGATCAATTTTCGAGGAGGAAGACAAAAATCTTCTTTTTTTTGAATACGAATATAAAAAACTGAATACAATATATCAGCATGTTCATATTTTGTTAAGTAAATCTGTTCGAAGAGTTTCAGAATTAGACATTAGACAATTCGAAATATTTATTAACTGAATAGTATACTCATTTATTTTTATAGCGAGATTTTACATTTTCAATTTTTTCTATTGGGTAAAGCCATCCTTTTTAAATTGTCCATATAAACTAAAGATTCAATAAAATAAGCTGCTGCTTTTATCATCTTTTCATAAGCAAATACATTTATATTCCATATCGTATCACATGATTTATGATAACATGGATCTTGAGCAATATTTGGTATACAATATGAATCAGGACCAAGAAATGATGCATAAAGATCGTATTGTTCTTTTGTTTTTATTCTATCCGTACTTATAAGAAGTCCTTCCACAGCAACC
>CAJNOP010001198.1:657-23636 GCA_905250075.1 Rotaria sp. Silwood1
TTTTGATGCTTATAACTTTGTAACGAAACATCATAGAGATCTGGGCAACCCTTCATTTTGCTCAGAACTTTTTGCTCTTTCAGATGGCTGTATTTAAAAGGATTTTTTAAAAACTTTTCGAAAACTTGAATTTACAGTGACACGGTTCTTCGAGACGATTCTCTTCATAAAGTTTCTTTTCAAATTTTAGTCTATACCATGTTCGATAGAGAATTTCAAGGGCTATCAAAATCACTATTTAGATTTGATCTAGCTATTCATCTTTATTGAAGATTTTCAAAAATAAAGAGGGGTCCTATAATTTTGGGACCCTCTGTATATATATGGAATCTTTCTCTTTATATGTGCGGCTATTCTTCTACATATTTCTCATTATTTTTTCATCTTTAAGATATATTTTCTGCAATCTTTTTTTCGTTGTTCACGAGTTAATAAACTAGAAACGTAACACAATACGTGCCATGAACCGAAGAGAGTTCTAAAGTTAACATTTTCATAGATGCTTCATTATTGGCTAAACATATAGAATTCAATTTTCTTTTTTGAAAACAAAACGATCGATTGAATTAGTAAAATATTCGATATATTTTCATTCTTTATGAATGAAACAGAGAAGGATTGAACCGTCACCTGGATGATTGCAGTACGACATGAAATAACGGAATCCGTAGGAAAACCTATTGATATCTTGCGAGCTGATCCAATATCGATTCCGATCACCATTTTCTGATAGATTCTGGTCATTTCCTGGTTGAGAAAGCGATACTAAATTACGGTTGTCGTTTCTGACACTGTTCCGATCTATCGATACAATAGTATCTAACCCAGATCAATCATTCCAGAGAATGGATACTGCAAAGTTCGGCAGGAAAATGCGGGGAAAGTCACCGCAAAGTGGAAGAGTTATTACGACCGCAAATGTTCCGGATTTTTTCCAATAGTTTGCGGTCTGTTCCTGCTGGAAAGTAAAGAAAGTTGGTCGGAATTCATCGCAAAAAAATTCGAAAAATTTCCGACTAGAATACTGCTTCTATGTTCCAGGGATTTCTAGTGTTTTTCTGCCAGAAGTAGCTCATACTTGTCGATCAGGGTAACGAAGACTAGCTACAAGTGGTACTCCGACGTTTCTTGACCGGTCATAAACTTCATAACTGACAATAAAATAGGACCATCGAAATGCTACTTTTTCGAGTCCATGAATCGATCACATATCCGAAAGGAAAGACGATACTGAGATAGGCCTTGTAATACAACATTGCCCATTCATAGATATAATATGCGACGAAGAGTAGCATTCCTATGTAAACCAAACACAGATTAATCTAAAAAAGTAAAATTTACACAGAGGAGCATTCCAACGCAATTTCTTAGACAAAGGCGTTCTTTTTCCGTTTCGAACCATCTATCTTTTTTTAGCGACGCGTTGGAATCCATCTGTATTATTTCTAATGCGTTTACTTTTGTATATTAAGACGCTTTTTTGTCATTTATCTGAATAGTTTTTTCTACAGTTTTCTTATTCAAATTATGTTTCATTTTATCAAAGCACTCAAACATGGTATTTTGGAGCAATTTTTGAAGTGAAAAATGATGTACTGTATAAGCGTGTCTGAATTGTTTGTTCAATGCGCGTTTTCTGATTGAGAAGGCAAAGTTTTTCTGGACCATGCCAGAAGACATTTTCACATGAGTCGTTTTTCTAGCTAAAATGAGTAATTTCACAAATACAATCAAAGAACATTGGTATTTGTACTTTGATAAAGAAAAATAATATTATATGACCTAACAGTTTGTTATCATTTAGAGAAACATTTTACGTCTGCAGAGTTGCAAATGAATCATTCAAAAGTGTCTGTTTCACAAATGAATTTTATGATTATAGCACAGTATAGTACATTTGCATATAATGAAAGAGATATTAGTGCAGCAAAAAAAATGAAGCTCAGATGAACTCGATCAAATTTTCCTGAATTTAATATGACTTCTTGAACAAGATGAAAAGATATCGATAAGATGGTACTTCAACATTATAAAGGACCCTGTCAGATTTGGTGATCTAGTTCGAACAAGAATATTCTATATATGGCTTTGTAGAGAATTGTAAGTTGCATCGAATGGTATATAATAAATCCATTTTTGATAGAATTTTCGTGTCCTGAAAGTTCAAATACTCGGTATAACTCTATAACAACATATGAACTATAGAGTCATATGGTGCCTTATAATAAGTTTATGTGAACTTCGTTTTAAAGCATAATGCAATACATTTATGGATGCTCTTCAATTTTTTATAATAGATTAGTTTCACTCCAGTTATGTCATAATTAAAAAGGGTATTTTCCATAGGTCTATACTGTTTATTGACAAAGTGACATTTCAGTGTGCTCAGACCTGTGCCACAGGACGATTGAACAACATCGTGAAACTTTCTCGAAAAGTACACACCACTGACGATGTGGATGTTGGTGTGAGTTAAGATAAGATGAAGTCATACCCACACCTACACCCACCCACACTCTCAAATATATGATCCTTAAATCTATTCTACAGAGAACATTTCAGATATCACGCATACAAAAAGACTATTATACATTAAAAGCCATTCAAAAGCAAACAGTTACCTTTATCTGTAGTACTTCTTGAAATGGCAATGCTCCACCAACTACAAAGATTGTATCACAATCTAACTGAACAACTAATTCATTTGAATCTGTTCAAAAGTCGAGCTACAGAGCCTGCCATTATACATCGCCAAATTCTTACCACTCGTCTCTTTCTGATCCTGTTTGGTATTGCTCTCCTTATTCTGTTGGCTTATACATCAATAAGTGAACAAATCAAAACTAAAACTGTGCAACAACTAAGTCTCACTACATTCGAAAAACTAGAAAGCAAATATTCAAACACTTTGTATTGTGCTTGCACACAAATTTCAATTCCATATGGCAGATTCGTAGAAATAAATCCATTGTTTCATCAGGTTTGTTACAGTGATTTCGTCTCTCAAGCTTGGATCGATTTTACTTTTGGAGAGAATCTGGTCACACTTTGGCCAATGGATCTGCGCACCAATCTGAGTGCTATGTGGCAAATAATCGCTGCTCTTTGTCGAAGTGCTACTAACGCTATCATTGATACGTTGAAAGAGCTCACCAATGACCCTTTGATCAGTTATACTGCTTTTTCTAGAATATACTTAGAGGCTCAGATCCAAGCGGTACTTGAAAATGCCCGACAAACAGCAATCGAGCGCTTTGCAAGAGATCTCAATACTGTTCAAACTGTTGCCCAAGTAAATGGCTTGATGGCAGGTGTACAGACGAATTTCATTGGAGGTACTACGTCACGGTATGACGGCATTCCATTGTATATACTGACTTCGCAGACAATTTTTCTGCTTCCGGGAAGAAATCAGTCATGTTTTTGCCATCGTGATCAGTCTTGCCCAACACCATCTGGTCTCTATCAGTTCAATCGCACTGAACAACTTGGATTTTATGATCTCAACCATATCATTCCGAATGTAACGCTACCGGGAATCATGTTTGATTGCTTGCCTTCATTGATGACATTTGCTTCAACGCTAGAATGTTTCTACAATCAGTCTTGCATGAATATCCTTCTCATGGCCTATTCAAGTACCATTAATATATCGATTCTAAATGAAGCAAAAACCAGCCGTTTTCCGCCTAAAGTGATACTTAAACAACTAATTGATCAACTCTTCATCGAAAAGATTCTTAATACAACTTCTTTTACTACCTACTATGAAGAATGTGCTCCGATCTCTTGTACATTCACGTATTCTTCTCGACTCGATTGGATCTTTCTTCTAACAACACTTCTTGGCTTGGTCGGAGGTATTAATGCAGTATTACGTCTTCTTACTCCATACTTTATCGATGGTCTAATCTTTTTGAAACGAAAGTTATTATGTCAAACCAGTGAAGTTGAAGTGCAAACTAGTAAGACAATTAGATTAGAAGAAACTGATTCTTCATTGTGATTGTTTTAGATATTCCGATGAGGTTGAAATGGCGAAGCATTTTGTTAAAAGTCAAAACAAAACTGATCGAATTGAATTTCTTTAGTAATGTTAACACACAAGATCAAATTGAAATTCGTCAGGGACGTGTTTCTACTCGAGTCTATATACTATTGATAGTCGTGGAGATTTTTGTTCTCATTTTATACACAACACAATCGATACAAACCTTCACTATCACTATCCAATTACCAACTCTAGATAAATATGAAGAGATACAAGAACGCTATCCAAACACTCTACAATGTCCGTGTACCCTCATTTCGATTCCATACAAAGAATTCATTCGAATCATCCCTACTTATCATCAGATATGTTCAAGTGACTTTGTCCAGCCTTCATGGTATCAATCATTATCTTTTCTGTTGTGGATCCGTTTCGATGTTTCCTTCTACTTGCTTGGTTCGTCATACTTTCAAGCATTGGCTTTCTTTTGTAAGATGGCAAATCAAACATTCGCTTCTGCATATAATCGATTTTTATTGACTAATTTCGTGAATGCTCAAGCACTTTCGCGTTCTATATTCACTGCACAAATAAATGCATCAGTTCGAATGTTTCTGGAAACGACACGCGCCGAATTTCTCTACAAAATCCTATTGGTCAATGATATTCTTCGTGCCAATCAATATGCGACTGGTTTGGCAACGAATGGCGAGTTTCAAATGTATTATTTGGATGAGGTATCAACACCAAAACCATATCTAATTTACTTCGCTTTCAGCGAATACAATCTTAATACCGAAAATGCTTGCAGCTGTTGGAGAGACATAGATTGCACCGTTAAAAATGATACTAGTAGAATCATTGATATACCTCTGGATATATCAATAAGATGTTTCATGATGGATATAGCACTTAAATCATCACTTTCTTGCTGGTATAATAACAAGTGCTTTCAAGAAGTGTATCAAAGGTTTAAGGATTTTGGTAGCCAGCTGCCTGAGAATATTAGTGTGCTTGATCTCAATCAGCCCAGTCGATTTTCGCCAAACATGACTCTCGAAACAATTGCGAACGAGATCATGATGGAGTATATCAATTCGTCCATGACCTACGATTCCTATTACAGAAACTGTCGTCCAACTTTGTGCACATACACATATGAAGAGCGAAGCAATCTCATATATATTGTTACAACGATAATTGGTCTTTTCGGTGGTATCAACGTTATTCTTCGTTTATTAAGTCCTTTTATCGCGAAGCTTCTTCTCAAACGATTCAAAATCGCTTCAACAGTTATTTCATCAACAACTAATATTCAACCAGAGACAAACGATCGTAAGTTTAAAATGCACCCTCAGCTATGTAATTGTAAGCAGAAAAAAGCGAGTATTTATCTGAAAAAAAAATATAGAAGTGGTGAAAATAACTCCATTATATTTTAAACAATAAAAAAAAAGAAGCTTTGTCATCAATCTTTTTATTGAAACCTGAAATTAATGCATGACAAAGAACTGGAAAAAATCATTTTGCAAAGAAAACATTTCCCTTCTCTGCAAAACGAAGCATACGCGTGATAATACCTTATTAATTTTCAACTCTCGCTTGAATATTTTGCCTGAACATTTTACTTTTTTTTGGATTGACAAGACTTGGTGAGAAAAAAATTGAACTATGAGGATGTTTCTAGTTAAAATAAATATTTCCACCATAGAATTCCATAGTGATGCTCATAATTGGTACAACATCTATAAAATACAGCTCATCATTTATTTATTTTTGTTATCTGTTTATTTGTCTAAAGTAGATGAGTCAAAAACAGATTTAAAAAGATTCCTCGTTTGTTATAAAGTTCTTAACTCATTTTCATAAACCTTTAAAGTACTAAGAAATACAGATGTATGAATTGTTGAGAAAAAGAAGAGTATTTTTTAGAAGTACCTGATCGATTGGCTCGATATCGACACAAACTTGTTAAATTAAACCTGTTCCAGAGTGGATCAACCCAGATCGATGTGATTCAGCGTGAACGTACTTCAACACGTATTTACTTGCTTTTTCTGCTCATTAATATTACGGTGATTATCCTATGTACGGTCATACCAACAGCTTTAGTGAAGAAAAGAATTGAAACGCCATCTTTAATAGAATATGAAGAGTTGATTATGCAATATGGTTCTGATGTTTACTGTCCATGTAGCCATATCTCTGTTCCTTATGAGAACTTTGTCACAGCTAATCTTACATATCATCAAGTATGTTTCAGTGATTTTGTCAAAGAATCATGGATACAATTTCTGTTTATTGGTGACTATCTCACTATTTCGGCGCGAAGCGATTTTGGCATTGGTGGTGGTGCTTATTTTCAGCTCTTATCAACATTATGTAAGCTTGCAGAAGCAACTATTCAGAAATCAATTGATGAGTTTAAGGTTAAAACGTTTCTCAGCTCACAAGCTATATCGGAATTTCAATTTCTATCACGGGTGACGGACACAACGAGTCATTTCGAAAGTAATACCGCTTCTCGCTTTTCTCATGCTATACAACTTGTGCGTGATTTTGTACATGGCAATACATTCGTCTCCAGCTATGCCTTCAATTGGTACTTCTGGTTAGATGATATACAAAGCGATAGAACTATTTTGGCCTCTCCTGTCATTATCAACAATCAGTGCTCGTGTGGAACAAGAAGTGATTGTGTTGACCCAAATGCCTTTTCTTTGGTAATGCCAGGATGGGTTCTTGGTTGTTCAGTATCGGAAATATTACTCAGATCTACTTTAGAAGTTTTGTATAACCAAACATGGATTGATGATCTAGAGTACTATATGGTATCTGGCGACCCAGAAATTTTGACGAGAACGTTCAATGCAACAGCGATGAACGCTTCACTGGATAGTCGTTTTCGAACGAACATTCCTATTCAGCATATTGTCGATGCACTATTTGTTGAGCAGTGGCATCTGAATGTATCGTATTTTTCGTATTATCAACAATGTGCTCCGATCTACTGTCTCTATCCAGTCAATGAGCGCAAGAATGCTTTTTATGTCATATCACTAATCTTAGGTTTATATGGTGGCCTAACTATTAGTCTTCGCATTATTGTTCCTTACATTGTTAAATTATCATACAAGCTTAAGTCTTACATTTGCGCTAACCGAATCACACTGCTTCAATAACTTCATTTATTAACTTTCTTTGAACTTGTTCAAGTAACACTATCTTGAGGGTGTGGATGTGGGGTTGTGTGGGTGTGGGGTGGGGGTGTGGGTGTGGGTGTGATTTAATAAACAAACAACACCCACACACCCACACCCTCAAGATCATCAAGTTAAATAGATATTTGAGTTAATTGTTGAATAAGATCATTTTCAAGTTTTTGAATTTCTATTGATCCAATTGTTTGAGTTTTTCCATGCTTAGTTAATTTTTCAGCTAATTGTAAAAATGATTTCATTGTATTAAGAAAATTATCCATATTGAATTGTTCGCGTTTGTATTCAATTTGATCGATTGAAATATCATCAGACTGTTTGTCTATAGAAAAACAGAATTTGGTTAATATATTTTTTTAAATAATTTATTTTACCTAAGATAGGTATAATGAGTTCAATGATTTTTTCTTCGATTATTAATTTATCAAGTCGATTTTATATGTAAGCATGAATAAATTCATATTCATCCGATATTATTTTTAAAAGTTCATTTTTATTTTCAGATGATTCCAAATATGTAAATCATTCACGTCGTTTTCCATCAAATAAATTTAATCTATTTGAAATTATATTCTTAATTGAATGTCGTATTTCAATTCCAATATCAGATAGTTGAATAGGTTCAGATATGACTGTTTTATCTTTATTGATAATACATGTAATAAATTTTCTTGGTGTAAATTCAGCTTGTTGTATAGTAATTATATATTGTTCAGGTGTAAGTAATATTTGTTCATTAGTCTTTTCATCGTATAGAAAAGTTAAAAGATCACAATCCGAAATATGTAATGATGAATAAGTATAATCAAGTAGTTGAACTGGTTTAGAAAGTAGCTGATCATTACTATCGACAATAAATAATGCTTGACCTAGAAAAATGTATAGATCGATTGTTATATTTCATATTGTAATACAGTTGATTGGACGGAAGGATGTAAGAAGTAGCGCATAACAAATAGAATACTTTTCATGTCTTTTTTCTTGAAGAACTAAAGCATAATTGAATGAACATGGAGAACAGCGGAGTCTTAAAAATTGGGGTTGAATTCGACTTCGATCCTGTTTCATGTCGATATGCCTCTAGAAGATATTGTTGAAACTGGGTGTGGGTGTGGGTGTGTGGGTGTGGGTGTGGGTGTGTGGGTGTGGGTGTGGGTGTGGGTGTGGGTGTGGGTGTGGGTGATTGAAGAACACTTCTAAATAAAGACATCCACATCCACACCCAAACCCCACATCCACGCACACCCCCACCCCCACCCCCACCCACACCCGCACTCCACACCCACACCCCACCCCCACCCCCACCCCACACCCACCCACACCCAGCCACACACCCACACACCCACACCCACACCCATCCTTACAAGTCAATAGTCAATGTATGAAAAATGAAATGATATAAATAACACGAGCAACTACTAGCTATAGTCAGATACATATAACAAAGATTGATATAAACTATCAAGAAATATCATTGGGAACAGTTGCATATTGAACAAAACGAATGGTATAGTATATTGAGTTGTTTGTCATCACCTATGTGGAAAAGGGTTCCAAGTTTTTTACCTTTCACTTCAGCGGGTGTTATCGATTGTATTTCACTATATATTCCTAGCTGTAAAATGAATCAAAATGAAAATAAATCCAGGCAACACTAGCTAGAATATGGTTTCAAAAACATGCATCAGATGGACAGATACATATTATCGCTTCTAAACTCTAGTTTTTTAGTCTTAGAAATGTATCGAGTACATTAAAAATTCATTGTGGTACTGATCATGAAGTGAATTTTTTTATTACTAAAACGTGAGGGTTTTCCACCAGATATTAATTACATGGCGTCTGTGTGCTTGGTTGAAGCATGTTTTTTAAACCAATGTTTGTGTCATGCTACAATGGACTTATTTTCATTTATAAAATGCTTGTAGCATGATTAAAAGTTTTCAACACAATCGACGATTTCAGCTGGCAAAAAACTTGTTTGTTATTTTCATCACAATCCACTACAAGGTCAAAGTAGAATATTTGAAGTGTTTACTTGGCAGTATGGGCCAACACTCTTGAAAACGAAAATTTTAATAATGTACATGGAATCATACTGTTTCCAAATTAGCTGCTGACTTCATTTGTGTGACGCACGTGTGTTTCTATGTGTACAGTCAATCCGTTTTTTTTTCATAACAAAATATTTTGACACATTCAAATTTCCAAATTAAACGAATAATTTATACAATGCATGAAAATAAATAGCAAAGCAGTACAACAACAGTATATTTGCATGAAACTTAAGCGTGATCCACCATTCTTTTCAACAGAATCCACTAGAGGTTTTTGATTTTGCATCATGCGAACTGACATTCACACTTGTCTTTGTTGACTGGACTGGCATTACATTCGACATGATCTCAGTGGTCATGATCTTGAATATCTGTTCGATATTAGTCGAATTCTTTGCTGATGTTTCCATATAGCGAATATTTAATGAATCAGCAAATTTCTTAAAGAAAAGGTTAATAAAACAGCTCATTCATTTTTATATAAATTCGACAATTCGATCTCTTCTATACATACTTTCGCTTTATCATGATCGATCACTCTTTCAGCTATCAAATCACATTTGTTACCAACCAACAGCTTCTTTACGTCGTTATTTGCATATTGATCAATTTCTTTCAACCATATGTCGAGATGATCGAATGATTCCTCAACAAAAAAATCTGTGGTTAGTTGAAAAGAGAAGATCATCTGAATTACATACTGCATCGATAAGATCAAAGACTATAATTATCCCATTTGCACCTCGATAGTAAGTACCTAAAAATGAAATAGAACAACAACTTCTATCGAAACATTTCATTCAATCTTTAGAATGTTGCCAGTAAGAAATTTTTGTATTGATCTTTAAAAACGAACATGTCTAGTCTTAAACGTTGACACTTTCTACAGAGTTTAAATATTCAGGATAATCTGATTTTTGAGAGTAAGTATATGTGAAAATTTCTCTCGTATATTCATATGACAAAGGATATAGACAATATCAACTCAATAAAAAAGAATGTAAGTTTACTTATGATGGATCGATAGCGTTCTTGACCAGCTGTGTCCCACTAAAATGAAAAATACAAGTTGCATGTCACCGCCACGTAATGAGAGTATTTACAATTTGCAATTTAACTTTTTTTCCATCGTTTTCAATTAAACGAATTCTCTACAAATGAATCATAAAAGATACTCAGTTATATTTATTGAAGAAGAAAAAAACTTACGAAATCGACACCAATCGTCGATATGAAGCTCTTGGTAAAACTATCATCCTGAAGGAAGAAAAGATTATTTTTCAACTCAAAAAACTAAATAATATTACTGACAGAGAAACGATTCAGAATGGCTGATTTGCCTACACCCGAATCACCGATTAGTAGTAATTTCAACAAACAATCACTAAATGTATTGACGCATTTTCTGTTCTTATTTCACACAAATAATTTGTTTTGCTTAAAAAAACAACTTACTAGTTAGCATTTACCGTCGTCGTACTGTTGATAGTTTCCACATGAGATATATTATCAATTTTTGGTGGCTCTGTTGGTAATGGTGATGTATTTGATATGAGCTCCCCACCTATACTCTTGAATACTTCGTCAATATTAGTTGAATTCTTTGCTGAGGTTTCCATATATCGAATATTCAACGAATCAGCAAATTTCTTTAAGAAACAGTGAAAAGAAAATATCATAGATTTTTATACAAATTCCTTTGCTCGATCTTTTTCCTCAATACTTTTGCTTTATCATAGTCGATCACTCTCTGAGATGCCAAATCACATTTGCTCCCAACCAGGAGTTTTTTTACAGTGTTGTTTGCATATCGATCAATTTCTTCTAACCATGTGTGTATATGATCAAACGATTCCTCAACAAAACAAGTTATTATTAGTTGAAAAGAAACTCATTTCTGATTATGTACTGCATCAGTAAGATCAAAGACTATAATAATGCCATGTGCACCTCGATAATAAGAACCTAAAAATAAAGTAGAATGAGGTCTTCTATCGAAACATTCCATCCAGTCTTTAAGGTGTTTCCAGAGAAAGACTTTTTAATTCATCCTTGAAAATGAACAAGTGCAGCTTAAGATGCTTAGTTTTTCCACAAAGTTAGAGTATTCAAACTGATGAAATTTTTGCCTTTTTTCAAATAGCTACAGTCATAGTGTCGCTCATTAGTGTCATATCTCTGCGTATACAATGAGTCATGTTTTGAGAAAAAGTATAGCTTAAAGTTTCTCTTTCAAATCCATATGATAAAGAATATAAGTTTACTTGTAATGGATCGAAAACGTTCTTGACCAGCTGTATCCCACTAAAAGAAAAAAATACAATTTGTATCTCGTCGCTATACAATGAGAGTAATTACAATTTGCAATTTAACTTTTTTTTCATTATTCTCAATTACACGAATTTTCTATAAATGAATCATAGACAATACTTATTTATTTCGTTGAAGAAGAAAATAACTTACGAAATCAACACCAATTGTCGGTATGAAGCTATCCATGAAACTATCATCCTGAACGAGAAAAATATTATTTTTCAATTAAAAAAGAATCAATAATACTACTCACAGAGAAACGGTTCAAAATGGCTGATTTACCGACACCCGAATCCCCGATGAGTAGCAATTTCAGTAGATAATCACTAAATGCAATTTTGCAGTTTTGCTGCTGTTTCACACAAACATTTCTATGTGTTAAGAGGAATGACTTACTAGTCAGTACTTATCGTTGTTCTACTCTCCACTGTGTTTACATGAGATATATCATCAATATTTGGTGACTTTATTGGTACTGATAATGTAGTTAATATGAGCTCATCACCTATGCTCTTAAATACTTCGTCAACATTAGTTGAATTTTTTGCTGAGGTTTCCAAATATTGAATATTCAATGAATCAGCAAATTCCTTCAAGAAAAAGAGAATAGAAAGCCTTACGTATTTTTACATAAATTCATATGCTCGATTTCTTTCTTACATACTTTAGCTTTATCATATTCGATCACTCTCTCAGCTATTAAATCACATTTGTTACCAACCAACAATTTCTTTACATCATTAGTTGCATTTTGATCAACATCGTCTAACCATCTGTGGATATGATCGAACGATTCCTTAAATAATGTAAGCCCATTTTAGTTGAAAAAGATTGATCCCAATTACATACTACATTGGTAACATCAAAGACAATGATAATGCCATTTGCCCCTCGATAATAAGCACCTAAAAATAAGATGAAAGAAAAGCAACTAAAGACAGAATTTTGAAGCCTCTTGAACTTATCATCAGAAATAAAATTCTTGACGCATTCTTTTTTAAACAAAATAGAAAGTCTCATTACCCAAGCAGATCCTAAAACGTCAACGATGGGTGCGACGAGTGGTCGAAACTTGAATATATATATTTTTTTTTCGTTCTGTTCTAATTTCGAGCCCTCGGAAGTATTCTCCCATCGCACATTTATTTTCGACTCCTCGAACGCATTTCGACCGCTCGAAAACCATCGAAAAATGGACCACTCGAAGTGTGAAGGCCTATCGGAAAGATCATTTCGATTACTCGATATGATTCCGATCAGTCGGAACCCATCAAACTATCGATCTGTCGGAAATATTTTCCCATCGTGCATTCATTTTCGACTCCTCGGACTAGTTTCAAAAACTCGAAATCTATCGAAATTTCGACTACTCTAAGGCAGGAAGCCCATCGAAAAGATATTTCCGATTACTCAATACGATATCGATTAGTGAAAGCTAATCGAAATATCGAGTGCTTGGTGAGACAGACCTATCGAAAAGCATAATTTCAATTGTTCGTTTTAACTTTGATTGCTAAAAGTGTCTCAGAAATTCAGTTGTTGAATGATTTTTTTTACCCTTATGGCATGATCCATTTAGAGAGTTTTGGTTTTCTATAGATGTTTTCACGCAGTTTGATCATTTAAACAATGTTATTTATCATTTAAAATTACAACAATGATAGAAATATGTTGACAGTGCTGAGAGAAAAATAATCATAATGAATTCAGTTTCATAGCATCCCAAATGTTCTGAGCTCTTGACTAACTCTGATTTTTGATTGTTCATTGACAAAAAAAAGTTCATGAGATCATTTAAAACTATCACTTTATTTTTTATTTCTCAAAATTTTTGAGATAGTTGAATATTATAAACATAATAGGGATAGATAAGTCGAGTTTGTCTAATTCTAGTTTCAATATTTTTTTATTATATTTTTTTTACATAACCTAATTCACTGTAATTAATTTATGCTTTAGCATAATTTTTGTACTTAATACAATGAAACTGATAACAGATAAAATCGTTTTATCTAACATCAACAATAGCAATATATATGCCGCCAGTTGCTGTTGAAAAAATTCCATTAAATTTATTTTTAAAACAAATAGAAAAATATAGAAGTTAAACATATTTCATGATGATACTTAGATTTATCTCAAATTAAACCGTTATGTTTAGTTCATCTGATCTATGCAAGCAATGCAATCGTAAGTACATATGTTCGAATCTTCTCTTCTGCAAATATATCCGATAGGCATCGAGGGCTCGAAAAAATGAGAGAGAGGAAACAAACATTTTTTTGAAATTTTAAGGAAATGTCGAGGGCTCGAAATTTCGATCCCTCGCGATGCTCTACCAATCGGACTCATCGGAACTCATCGAGAAGGGTCTTTCGATGGGCATCGAAGTACTATTTCGACACGTCGGAGTGCCATTTTCCGATAGGTCGAGGGACGACGATAAGTGAACAATTCTTAATTTCATGAACCCATCGGATGGTTAAGATCGACACCTCGAAATACCCATCGAATGACTGCTTGGATATGAATGTTCGCCTGTTTTGTCTGATTCTAACATGAATGTATGAAGAATTACACATATATACCCATATGGACTCTTTGTTTTTTATATGTTAATTAAAGGCAATTTGCAGATGAACTCTGAGCGTGGTATACTAAATACTTTTGTTCATTCGTATATTAATTATACGAAGAAGTTTACGTGACCTATGCTTTTCTAATTTATTCATGTCATCAGAACAATTTCAAACATTTTCAGATACTCAATTAATAAAATGCTGTCTGGTTTTTAGACGTCTTCGGAACATAAACACAAAATTCAATAAGATGTATTATCATATTTATGATTGCATTAGTTCTGTGTAGTATACAGAACTCTCGTTTGAACTAATTGGCTCTCACTAGAAAGATTCTGCTAAGTTCATATTTTAAAAAATAATCCAACAAGTTTGCCGAGTATCTAAAAGAAATGATTCGATAAAAATTACTTGTAATCGTCCTAAATCGTTCTTGACCCGATATATCCCACTAAAAGATTCAAATAGATTTATTCATCATTGCAATACAAAGACTAGTTACAATTTGCAATTTATTTGTTTGCTTGTCATTCTTAATCACATGAATTGTCTAAAAATGAATTGCGAGTAATGATTAATATTTATCAAGATTAAACAATTCTTACAAAATCGACACCAATAGTTGGTATAAAACTCTCATTGAAAGTGTTATCCTAAGTGAAAATCATGATAGATTTTATAAGAGAAACATGGAAAATGCTTACGGTTAATCGCATCAAAAGGGCTGTTTTACCAACTTCTGAATCACCGACAAGCAAAACTTTGAACAAACTATAACTACAAAATATGTACGAGGTTTTTGTTGACACGTCTTCTTGATATATTCAAGAAGAAAGTATACCTTTCGTTATTCATTTATTGATTGCGTATCTTCTGGGCATATCGAACATCAAGATATAAATTCGATCCTTTAACGATTAAATTCGTCACAAAATAAAGAATACGAATGCTACGGAATTGAAAATGATTGTCTGATTTCGAAACTCGTTGCTTGCCTCTGAAAAGAAGGATAATGTAATGATATATATTCTTACGTAATGTTTGAGCATTTCGCGTTTTTTGAATTGGATGCACTTAGAAATAGAGATGAAAGCAAACCTATGACTTTACTTCGAGCTATGTGTAATAGTCTGTAAGAAATAGATCAAATAAACATAATTAACAAAGCCCCGATATACTGTGAACAAGAGAAAAAAAATAGCATGTAAAACATTGTAATTTCAACAGTTTGAATACTCGCAAACTAATTATATAGCGCGACAATAGAAACAATTACGTCCTGCGTAGCTGCTCTGATGTTGTTTCCTCACATGTTTCTTCGCATTAACAAAACTATCTTGACAACATAAAGAACGCAAGAGAAAAAAAATGTGTTGAATATATTTAGATGTCTTCAATAGTTGAACATGCCGTTTTTTGTAGGGAATAGAGCAATACAAGAAATTCTGTCAGTTATAGAATATTTCTTGATTATAAGGCTGAAAGTGACGTGTTATTCAATCTCTTTGAAGAATATTGTGTTGAAATTAACTAAGGTAGTAAAAGAGAAAAACAAATATTATATACATGGCAACAAGTTACTTGAAGAATTCTTTTTATCGTTATGTTTAAAGTACACAAAGTGAGTAAGAAAAGAATAAAAAAAAAATGCAAGAGGGAGAAGGATAGAACACGAGCGCTTATGGTATCTATATTGTCCACATTGCTTTTATGTTTATACAACGAAATACTCTAGAATCGTTGTATTTTACAAACAACTGATTTTCACTAATGTATGCTAACAAACTCGATCAAAATTTAGTCAGATCGGAGCCATATTATAATCTGCAATTCTCAGTATATTAATCGATTTGCTTCTCAAGAAAAAGTCGAATAGATGATAGTATATACGTTAAGAGTATTTCCCTTTTTTTTTGTTTGAACATGTTTAGTTCTTGAAGACGGGCACAGTTGATCAACCTGAAACTCTTA
The DNA here is from genome assembly GCA_905250075.1 of Rotaria sp. Silwood1. NCBI lineage: Eukaryota > Metazoa > Rotifera > Eurotatoria > Philodinida > Philodinidae > Rotaria > Rotaria sp. Silwood1. The sequence continues at coordinate 16,787 of CAJNOP010001198.1, forward strand.
TCATAAACAAAGTATCAAAAATAAACAAGCATATATTCAAGAAAAAAAAATTTTGATGTGGTTTTTTGTTGTAAAATCTTAATTTTTTGAACTTCCTCAATTTATCTTTCCTACAACCATCCCATTTTTTCTTTAAAATTTCTCCATTTTTTTGTATTGCGATCAATAATCGTCGATAACTATATAAGATTATCTATATATACTAAAAGAAACTGGTGATACTTATTATATCGACGTTAAAACCTTTACTAATTTAGACCAATATCAGCTGTAATGTGATACCATAGTCGTCCAAAAATAAACTTTTAACCTTTCATCAAATAATGATTTTGTATAGAGATATTCAAGTCATAGATGAAGCCTATTCAAGTTGAGTTTCAAGCTATTTTCTTCAAACATTTGCCTACGTCTTAGAAATGTATGAGACTGTACGTGTTGATTGCTTATCCTGGATATGAGGCATGTACAGATTTCTGAAAAAGAATATTACAGAAATATCCGAAGCTTCCATTAACTCGATAACGATATAGCAAAGCAAATGAAATTTTTTTGGAAATATTGGAAGGTTTAGAAATTTTAGAATTTTCTATAATTTCGGAAATCTCGCTACGCACAGAATTTTGGAAATTTTAGAAAGGCTGTGTGGATGTGATTGTTGGTAAAGAATATAACAGCACCCACCCCCAATATGTGTTCTATCATAATTTCGTGAGTTTAGAACCTGTTTACCTGCTCTAAAATAAATTTTTGGTGAAATTCATTTTTGGTCCAATCCTGAGGGGAACTAGGGGTCAATTTTCAACGAAAAAAAATTTATCAAAAGTATCTGAAATGCATATAAGCCGACTCAGCTTTTTATGCTGATTCGAACTATGATATTAGTTTTGATCAAATCATCATTTATATAATAGAAATCGGCTGGAAAAAACGCCAAAAAGGCTCAAATTCATGTCAGTGAACGTCTTTTTTCAGTTTTTTTGGGGCAATTGCTAAAACTTTTTTTTCAAACTCTTTATTTGGGATTTGTAGAGGAAGAAATGCTCTTCAAGGCACACTGAATTAAAGTTTCTCCTGAGTCTTTTATCTTACTAGAAAACGGGTTACGTTGAAACAAATTCATTAAAACAATTTGAAGTTTTTTAACATCAACACTTGTTTAAGAAAACACTAAAAGGTATGATTTTGTAGACTTTTTACGTGCTCGTTTGAATGAGATATCTCCCGACCAGAATAGATAAAAAATGACCGAGATAATGACAAAACAAAAAAAAGGTTAGCTTTTCGCGTTTCTCAGACCCCCTTCCCGTTTTAAAGTATATAACTCGGTCAAAAACCGTCGTAGAAGCCTAAAACTTTTTTCATAAACTTATTTTTCCATGGGGAATCGGGTGATGGAGAAAAATATATATGTTAATTTTCTTCATAAAATGACTTCATTGAGGAATGCTCGACTGACTGGCGAATTCTCTCTTAAGCAGACCTTATCACAACGTGTTTTAAGACATAGAACTTGAAAATGATAAAAAACTTTTTTGATAATGTTTTCAAATTGTTTAAAAGATATTAAATCAAGTTTAATTGAGACATATTTTAAATATTTTCATTCAGTATGCGATAATTTTTCTTGTTCCTCATAAGGAAGAGATAGAACAAGAGAATTTATTGATAAATGTTGAAGTTTGGAAAGACAGCATAATAAATTATGAGATTTATTCAATGGAAATCGACTGTTTATTATCAAACATTCAATAGAACTTGAATCACGTTGAGTTAAATTAAGTTGAAATAGTTCATAATCATAATCTTTAGTTTCATATTCAATTTTGCAATATTTTAATTTTGGTAAATGAAAAATATTTAAAAAAAGAAGATCTAACGTTTGATTGTAACCAACAGAAGATAGAGTTAATGAATGCAATTTTAATCAACTTTATTAAGTGACGAAAAATTCTGGTAAAATATTTAATTTGTACGTTGTCCGGAGTGAATATTTCAAAATGAATAAAATTAAAAATAATACGTGATGAAGAGAAAAATAGATTATGGTGATTTCCAATTGTAGCTTTAAAATTTTTTTCGATATGTCATCGATCAGATGGCTGGTCACCTTGTGATTCGAAATCTATCTTACTCGAACAACTTCTTATTTGATAATGTCAGAAAATCTCGACATTTGTCAGACACATTTTGAATAATTGAGTATCATATTAAAACTTGCCATAGGAATTACCAAGCTTATTAGGCAACAATTCAGGTCGATAGACGTTTGGACCTTCATAGATTACATAGCGATCAGTACTGAGAACTCTGTTTGGTGCCATGGCATCTGATTCAACAAAAAGATTGGGAGCATGAACGATGCTTCTAATTTTGTTGACGAGTTATTTCCTAGCTGGAGAAGCAGCGGTGACCAATTATAGATAATGTGATCAGCTTTATGGATCAAAATCATTGCAATCAGATATTCTCAAGCTGTGTATATCATTTAATAGTAAACATTAAATTAGTTTAATTGTATCATACTCATTCTCACTGCTAATTCGGCAAGCTCATTCTCCAAGTTCGAAATCTGTCGTCTCATGTAATGCCATTGCCATAGGAATTTATTGTATTCTTGCGTATTTCGAGGAGTATTACTCAGACTGTTTTCAGACGTAGATATAAGATTCTGGAGATGAGTTAGTCTTTCCTCTAATTTAATACGATTCACTTCATTTAGATCGAGTTTCGGTGTTGATGGCAATTTTTCTCGGTTCAATGGGTCGACATTGGAATTCGAAATTGTGTGAGGAACTTGGCGCAATCTATAAGTCGAATTCTTGAATGGTTTGCTAATTTGATCAATCAATAATCTTGTTTTACGGTAGAGTGGAAGTGTGACATTGGATCTACGATCGTATGATGGATTCGACTTCTTTTGGCTTCCTGTAGACAGTAATGATGATGAGCTTTGTGCTGTTTTGTACCGCGTTCGCCTCCCAGAGCACTGTAGAAGAAACATGGTATGATAATTTCGTTATTGATCTGTTGACAATACTCAAAAGTTAATTCCTCTGCTTTTTTTTATACTAGAGAACATTTTGCTGTAGAAAAAACCTGTCAACTCTTTGAATTCTCCAATGTGTCATGGGTTATTAACGAATGTGACAAAACAACAAAACGGATACATAACACATCATCGATTGCATTTTTTCAATGCAATGTTTGAATGACTAATTCTATCAAATATATTTTATCAGGTAGAGTTTCTTTTATTTGGACGACTAATGAATCAGAGCAACACGTGTTCGCAAGATTGTGCAAGACTCATTGTAAGATACGAATGCTGCAGTCACTTTCGTTCTTCTTTCTTTCATAGAGAAGAAAAGGAAAGAAGCGTCATTGATTTCAAACAATGATACTTGGGTATATTCCAGTAGGGAATATCGATGATTTAATTTATAAAGATCAATAACTATGGAAAATTACTTCTGTTTACTACTTTTAGATTCGATCAGAGAGATTGACGAGTTTAGACAGCTTTATGTCTATTCTTCTTTGAATTTATCGAATTTTAGAATAGTCGGTTGGTGTGAATTTGGCAATATTTTGAGCAAATTCAAATATAGTTTGTTTCATTTTGAAATTTTCGTCGCACTCAATCATTGTCATTGAGAAACGGTAAAGCTTCATTGTGTTCTCTGGTGAAAAAGAATTCAAGTGTGTTGAAGAAGAATATGAATCATTCAGCATGGTGAGATCGAAGCATTTCGTCATATATTTAAATAAGACAAGGTTAAAGAATGACTAATCACAAAATGCGTTTTGCTGATAGCCAAAATAAAAAACAAAACAAAAATAAGATTATTTTCTTTTCTTTTCTATGTTGTCAACAGAATATATGGAGTGCTGACGTTTATTAGAGTAGCATACTTTGAAAACGGTGAACTCCGTTTCCAAGATTCCATAATTTACTGTAATCCTTGCACTATCGTCGAGATTTTTTCGCTTGATGATGAATGATCCGAGAAATAGTGACTTGTTCTTATCAAATAACACAATCTCATTTTCTGACCGTATGAGTGTTGGTGCGAGTGTGTGATGTAGAGTGTCGGTGTGTATGTGGTAGGCATGTGGGTTAGTGTGTAGGCGCAGGTGTGGAGGAGCCGATGTAGAATTTAGATCATCTATATCTCTACAGCACACAGCACACACCCACATCCTTTTCATACGATTTATAGACAAAAAAAAGTGAACTTGGTAGCAAAAAGGTGGTGGGATGTGAGTGTCGGTGTCGGTGTGGGTGCGAGTGTATGGGTGTAGTTGTGGGGTGGGAGTGGGGGTGGGTGTGGGAGTTGTGGTGGGAATGAGGGTGGGGGTGGGTGTGGGTGTGGGAGTGGGGATGGGTGTGGGAGTGAGGGTGGGGGTGTAGATGTTGTTGCAAAGAAGATCCACACCCACATCCACACTCCACACCCACACCCACACTCCACACCCACACCCACACTCACACTCCACACCCACACTCCACGCTCACACCCAACACCCACTACACGCCCACACTCAACACCCACTCACACCCCACACACACCCCACACCCACACACACCCACACCCTCTTCTTTCTTAACATCAGGCACAAAAACAAAAATAAAAAAGTCTGTTATCTAGGGTGTGGATGGGCGTGTGTGAGCTCGTGTGAGTATGTGTTTGGGCGTGTTTGTGAATGTGGGTATTCGTGTAACCTTTACCCATACCCACATCCATACACCCACACCCACAGTATATTTGCAGGGTAAGACATCGTAAACGATCATATGAGATTGTTTCTGGTCGTCGTAATTTTCGAATTGACTCTGTCTTAGTAATCGGGTAGTTTGAATTATCTTTCCCTCCATACTCACATATGAATTTCGTCATTGGAATAATAGCTTTGAGATGGATTCCAACTGATGATAAGCAATCTTTTTTTCAAAAGTCTTTATTTTTTTATTTAAATAGAACATAGGGTGTGGGTGTGGCCGTGGGTGTGGGTGTGGGGTGTGGGTGGGTGGGTGTGAGTGGGTGTGGGTGTGAGTGTGGGTGTGTGGGTGTGTGGGTGTGTGGGTGTGTGGGTGTGTGGGTGTGGGTGTTTCAAATGCTTCGTTTCACTACCCACACCCACACCCACACCCACACCGCACACCCACGCCCTCAAGCTCCATTTCAACGAATATTCAATCGTTAATGTGAATGTTTGTGTCTAATTCGATAACTTTAGTAGACACTATTCTCAATTAGCTATCAGTGCAAATTTTTCTATTCAATAGATGGAAGAGCTATTGAATATTTTTTTCATTTATTCGAAATAAAAACTAAACAGAATTATTGTTTTTGTCGCTTTGTCAAAGGTACTCTAGACTCGAATATCGAGATTTAGGATGTTATTTTGTTTTGCTCTACTATTCATTTGCTAAAACAGTGTGTACAAATGTCATTGAACTCAAACGAAGAAGAAAGAATTGAATAAATATGTTGTTTTTGTCTTTTCCAATACAGATACTAAGAGTAGCATGTTTGGTGGTTATTTTGATCTTTGTTATGCTAAGTCGAGTCAGTCTGTTGAATCACGTGACTTCAGCAAAAATTTGTCGTTTAATGGAATAATTTTTTAAAAACTGATTCTCTTGATTCACATCTAATGTATTGTAGATTGTAGTATAAATTTTTTTGAATTGAACTCAAGATGAATACACAATGTGCGTTTTGCTCGGCACATTGTATGGGCGACTTTTGCTTGCGATGCAATGAAATAGATCGTAGTCAAAAGTTTGCAAGGTTCCTTCAACTTTTGGAAAAAGCTTCTGAAAGTGTAATGTATTATGATGAAATTATTTCTACAGTAAAGCGGATTCAAAATATAAGTTCTTTCGAATTATAATTAGATTATTACGAATGTATTATAGATCGAACCAGTCATTATATCAATTCAATTCAATCCTCATCAAGTGTTCGATGGGAGAAAATATTTGGTAGATGTAGTGGCTAAGACATATCTTAGAAAGGCCACAGATGATGTACAACATCTTATTCCAGTAGAAGTCATTGGAGATGGAAATGGTTTATATAATTCAATCCTTCTTCTAAAGAACAATTCAATGATAACAACAAGTGAATTACGGGGTATATAAATTTATGTTCTATCTATATTTTCCTGCAATTTGTTTTGAATCAATTTTAGTTCGAACAGTTATTGAACTTGTAGCAAACAGAGCGTATTATACCAGAATGTATTCACAATTCATCGGATCTCTAGATATCGCCATCAAAGCTATATGCAAAAATTATACATATTCTGAATTGTACGAAATAGTTGCACTATGCAATGTATTTCGATGTAATATACGAAGTATTTATCCAAAAATTGATTTTCGAGAAGATATGGAGATTCTGAATAACATCTTCAGGCCTACTCCACCTATTATTGCTAATTTTAGTATCACTATTTTCTGGTCTCATGTCTTAAACGAGATAGATGTACGAGCTCAAAACAATATGATATGAAGCCCCAATCATTTTGTTCCTCTTATGTCTCCACCTGCATATGATGACTCTGATAATATAAGTCATCAATCAATGTCAAAAGTTGTGGTAAATTATCGAACTCAAACAGAGATGTCATAATATCCATAAGCTGGGTAACGACAAGCTACACGTCAAGATACCTAAGGAGATGGATATCCACAATTTTTAGTGTGTACCCTAAAACCTGAGGAATTTGAGTGCTTTTGGTGTAATGAGATCGATACCCAAAATTTTTAGTGGATACTCCTAAAACTTGAGGAATTTGAGTGCTTTTGGTGTAATGAGATGGATATCCAAAATTTTTAGTG